>OX463845.1:19178404-19306548 GCA_949825065.1 Odontocerum albicorne
AGGCTACACAGAAGTGTAGCCAACATGTCGAAAATAAAATCCATCCGGTCGTGAGAGCCTCAGTACACTTAGTTTCTGGATACGCATAGCATATGACAGAAAAAATGAGATTTTTTTGATACAATAACGAACCAGTAACAAACATCAAGGGGTCTTCGGCCTGAAGATACGAGAGATAATGATGTTATAAAACATGAAAGCAGACAAAAATATCTTAGATTTTGTACAAGTTTCGGATAAAAGGGGAATAAAAATATTACAAAGACTTGATATCAGATATCAAATTATTGCTAATATACTCGTAAGTGTTGTAAGGTAAACAAAGGAAGCTTGAGTATTATAAAAATTAAAAAAATAAAGACGTTTTAAAAAAAAAGACAACGGAAAACATAACACCCATATTCATATTCTTTTAATATGCCCTGACGCAAAAGAGAATATATTGTATATCGTCACAAAATTGGTGCAAAGCTGATGACGCAAGGAATCGACTGTTAAATCTATAGGGCCCTCTGAAAACTGTGAAGTCCAGTGATCTGGAATGACCCGCGTGGGAGGAAAGCTAAACTACGGCAGCGAGGGTATTCATCTGAAAAAAGGTGGAAAACTGCGTAGCCTTCTTATCGGAGCGAGCCCAAAAATACATCGAATATTACTCAAAAACAGAAAATAGTTAAAAATGCTACTGCAATCACACGACCATACTCGACATTGCATATTATTTATATATGGTATACGAGTACATGGCGTATTAATAAGTTTCGTTATTCCAAATGATGATTTCGAAACAATATATTAACTTTTAACTTAAATAATTTATGAGAAACACCGGCCTCGAAAGGTTTGCTATCGGTGTGATAATATTACGTGTATACTATATTTCCATTCTGACACATTTCATTTCTCAATACCGAGTAAAAAATTGATAATTTGTCTTAACCGTATATTTTTATCAAACACAGTTTAAAACATTCATCACAATAACAATCATCCCATTCCCCTATTGGGGTAGGTAAAGATAATATATATCGTTATCGTATTTCGTTTTCGTACCGTCCTTACACATCGTCATGCATTCTCGATATTCTAAAGGAATTTCACTTTTTCCTCTATCGGAATGTGACACGTTTTCTAGGTCTTCCCAATTGTGTCGTATATTATTTATCCACGCGTTCTACGTAATCCTTTTGTTTTTACCGCATTCACCAAGTCTCGTTTAAGTTTCGCTTGGATATGCTAATGTTGGGACCAATATTCTATTGCAAGTATCCAACTTTGCTTCTCTTGAAATGCTACGGTCAATTAATAAAATTTATAACCCACCATTCACTCTGTTGCCTGCGGCTACCTTTCTTTCAATATCGCACTTCACGCGCTCATCCGATGTAAACATGCTTCCAAGAACAAAATTTCCTCGACTTGTTTCGTTTCGTCTTTGACTTTTTTTCTAATGTTTTGTTTGTCATTTTTATTCCACACATTTTACTCAATGCTCTCAACATAAAAATACGAAAGGCGCATAACATAACATCTGGCATGAAACCGAAGAGATTCCTCAAAAATAGGAATCTTGTTAACCTATTATAAACAAAGCATAAAGGTGAAATTATAAAATGTTTTATATAAGCGATCATGCCATTAAACACAACACACGGGCGAATGTTTTAAGGGAAACAAATAAACGAACAATGAGGAGTAATCATGCATCCTTATAAATGACGAGGAGATATTGACTCGGAAGAAGTAACATGGTAAATTTTGTACGAAATAACATGGTAAATTTTGAATTTAATTAAAAAAACAAAGTAAATTATAGGCACGTCTCTGAGGGGGAAATGTGTAATCGTATAAATCATACATTAAGAGGGAGCCCGAAAAAGCGGTGAGGATCGTGCGGATTTGAGATGTTTGGATTATAGGCTGTGAATATTCTGAATACAAGTTTTATAAATAATGTACGTAAAAATATTTTTGATAAAAGTCGATTTTAAATACTTCCATAGTAAAAAATCACGAGTTAAGAATATAAGTACGAGTATAAAAGGGGAAAAATCGTATAATAAGAAACAATGCTTCAACGTGGAGTTAAATTATTCATATTTTGAGGAAATGTCTATGTGTGCTTTTACGAGCTATCACTTATTAATAAGTCACTGTGCATTTGTAATGTATCGCTCTTTGGTTGTGTATAATAAACCGAACGGGCTACCTTATCGCCATGTTAAAATCTCTTCTCACCAATCTGAAAGATGTTCAAAAGGTCTTATGTGAAAACTAGACAGGAACGCAATTCGAAAAAAATGAGTACCAACGGGAATCGAACCCGCAACCTTCAGGCTGGAAGATAGGATTCTTACCAAATAGGCCAGGTAATCATTATTATTCTAAATTTAAAGTAATGAGAAATAAAATTCTCCATTTTCTATTGTGTGGCATTACCATTATATAGTAAAACCTAGTGGGTTAAAGATTCATTCAATTAATTCGTAGACAGGTGCTAAAAGGCCTTATGTGAATACACCGTATTAGGGTCCTCTTGTAAAGTACCATCAAGAGTTGAGCCCAAAACCCCAGAAACGGAGATAAGCGCTACTAATCACGCCACGGAGATCGTTAAGTTTGTGTGTATTAACAATTAAAATATAGTAAATGCTGCAATTAAGAGAAATGGAAAATCTATAGAAGGGATGAAATATGCAATTCTAAGAAGTGATCGTAGAAAAATGTTCAAAATAACAATTTTATATCAAAATTAACATCAACGTATATAGGCAATCTCTGTGGCCTATTTGGTAAAACGCCTGTCTTTCGACTCGGGGTTTGCGAGTTTGTTTCACGTCGCTACTATTTTTTTTAAAAAGTAGAACAGTTTTGTGTTAACTTAATTCCTCTGTGCACGACCAAGGTCTGAGTGAATGTGAAAGAATACAAGTAGCCTGAACGAGTGGACTTGTTTTTGCTAAATAATTAGTGTAAGAATTGTTATCTAGTTATAAGTAGTATGTAGGTGTTAATTATTTCTAAGAAATCATATGTTAAGATTGTATAAAATAAAAATAAAATGACATGTAGGAAAATAAGATTAAGTAAGTTCATAAATTATAACATATAATTAAGATTAGTTAAGTAATAAATTTGTATATAGGTATACTATAGCCTGGACAAATATTTGTACAATATATTACTTTGTTTAATAAAAAAAATAAAAAACTTAATTCCTCTTTAACATCTTTCTGATTGGTTGGAAGAGATCGCCATTTGGTAGTTAGCCCGCAAAGTTCTACTGTACGCAACGAAAATGCACTAAAATACTATAATAAAACGTAATATTTCTTATTCATTAATGAAGTGTTTATATTGCAGAGTTCCGTTTTAAAACAGAATGATTTGACACTTAAATGTGAAAAATGTCTACACAATAACTTAAATTTAAATGACAGATCTATTTCGTTTTATAAAAGCATTGTCAAATTGTACTCTATACATTGCTACCCAACTTATAAAACATTTGATTTTACAATATATGGCTTAAAACTAACATAAAAACTAAATTTTGCCTACTACTAATATTGCCTCTGGGAACCACCAGAGGCAGTACAAGCCTTCATAAAAATTAAATTGTACAATATTATCTTTACCCAACTTGTATGTAAAATAAGATGAATTCTATAAAAAAATGAAATGAAACTTTTCAAGTACTCTCAAAATAACAGAATATAAAAAAATCAAAGGGAACTAAACATGAGTAATTTGAATAAATTGATGTACTCGTATATAAACACATAATAATAACGTAAATCGGTATTAAATATTAACTATACTTTATTAGTAGACTCAGAACTCATATTCAACAAAAAATATACTTAAATTGCTTGAATATATTGAGTATATGTTACAAACTCAAATACCATATTAGAGCGATTATGTTATTTCGTTGAAAACGGTAAAAAAAATATTTGTGGGGTGAGATGATTTTTACACATCAATACACAGCAATGGTTGAATATTAAACCATGTGAAAATCTTCGTAAATAGAGCGGGCTAATGAAACCAATCCACATTTCTAGGATTTACTCGTAGCTTGAGGGTATATTTTGTGAAATTCGAAACACGGCAGATTTTTTTCACTTATTGCCTAAGTTTCATGATAAAGTTAAGAACATGAAATTCAGAAACTAGAAATGAATTTCCTCTCATCTGTTATCTTCGAGGTAGTGAATTTTCTCCTTTCAGTGCTTCGGTTCTATGATTTTAGCATCTCATATCTGAGAATATTATTATTTAATTATTCTTTAAGATTTCTCGTTCGCTTATGATCTGTAATAGATTTATATAAGTATTCGATAACGCATTTTCATCTTTCAGTGCTTCTGCTTGTAGGATGTTATATTATCTTACTTATAGGATGTTTGTAGGATGTTACATTATCTTACTTATAGGATGTTACATGATTTATTCTACAATACAATTAAAGAATAATTTCACGACTTTTAGCAAAAAATAGAAAAGTTGATTATTTTATTTTAAACGTGTGACAAAAGTAACTAAAGTTGATGTAAAATAAGTTTTTTATAGTTATTTATATTTTATCTCAAATTACCATAGAATAAAAAAAATAGTAATTATAACTGACGGTATCGATGTAATCGTGTGAAAAGTAAAGAAAGTAAATTATTTAAATTAAATGTTATCGAAATGCTGATAAAATTATAGATGAATTAAATGAACTGCATTTTGAAAGAAGAAAAGGTCAACGGTCACAGAAATCGAAGGAGTTGTATGAGAACATAGATGGATGTTGAAACGAAGGAGTTGTATGAGAACATAGATGGATGTTGAAACGAAGGAGTTGTATGAGAACATAGATGGATGTTGAAACGAAGGAGTTGTATGAGAACATAGATGGATGTTGAAACGAAGGAGTTGTATGAGAACATAGATGGATGTTGAAACGAAGGAGTTGTATGAGAACATAGATGGATGTTGAAACGAAGGAGTTGTATGAGAACATAGATGGATGTTGAAACGAAGGAGTTGTATGAGAACATAGATGGATGTTGAAACGAAGGAGTTGTATGAGAACATAGATGGATGTTGAAACGAAAGATGTTACGTCGTAATAAAAAAAGTCTGGCACTATGTTCTCTCTTAAGGTATGTATGTTTTTAAATTATAAACAATATTCGGTGGTATTTGCGATACAGTCGTAATTTAAGGTTCTGTTTTTTTTAATTATGTACTGAAGTAGTCAGTTTTGACTTCGTACGAACCAAAAACGAATACACATATTGTCACTCGTCTGGCTTAAGTCCTGCAAGAGAAGAAAAGAGGGCAGATCGTGAGTCATATCACATAGCACATAGCACAGTTCCTCCACCCACACAGACATTCCGCTTGCCCTGCCGCGCACCACACCCGGCCCTAAGTGCTGAACAAACACGGCGACCGAGATGTGTGTATCACAAACACCGATATTAAATTACAATCACGGGATTGGTTCTCTCTATGTATGGCTTTCTCCCGAGAAGTCGAGATTTATCGATAAATACGCGAAAGGTTCAAGTTGCATGGGCGCGAGGTACCCGGCGGCTGAGCCTGATCACTAATGAGGCTCTCATCAAAATACAATATGTGTACATATTACATATTATGTACATATATAAAAGGTTAATATATCGGAATACTTGAGGAATACGTACTAACCGAAGCCGCTCGAGGGCCAGAGAAAAGAAAATATGGAGAAAAAATGAAAGGGGTATCAGATATTTACTTTATATTAAGAACTTTATAATCAAAAACGAAAATAAATTTCCAGAAAACGTTCAAAATTAAGTACAACTGAAACTAATCATATATCTAATATTGAAAATCCTAGGAACAAAAGTAATAAAATATTTTTTCCAAAATAAATGTATTCGTTAACAAAAAAATAATCTACGTTTAAAAACCATGGAAATTATGAAATGAGTTGTAAATGTATATGAAAATGCTAAATACAGAGACCAAATAATGAAATGTGCCACGACAATAAATTTGTACTCTAGACAACCACACCCACACCCACACCCAAGACAACTTGATTAATTTCAGTCATCATCTTCAGTATCCCTGAAAGAGAAAAGAGGGATTAATGTGCTGTTGTACATCTATTGAAGTCAGCCATATTTAGAACTGCCTAAAGAAATTCCGCCCTTCGAAAAGCATTTCAATTAATATTTTCTCCGTACAAATATTATCGCAGTTCAAGTGAATAATAAAAACAATATTCGCTTCGTACGAGAGTAATCCTTGTTCGCCATATTTCAGATATACATTTTTTTAAAGGTATTAACGTTTTTTTTACATATCTTCAATATTGTATTATAAATCAATAATATTCAATTTTCAAACGAAACTTATTGATACAATTATCGTTTCTATCAATTCAAAAAAGCATCATTCCAAATTTTATAATATTACAAGTGCTATTTAAAGGAACATTTGAAGATCACCTTTTTTTGTGAAAGATCTATCAAGACTTTCTTTGTAGATCGTCATCTCTTTGAAAGTTTTCTGTTGCGAGTATTTATTTACTTTTATGTTTTTACATAATGTTAGTGCGGGATAGAAAGTATTCAAAACAATGGTTGTTGATCCTACCTTCCTAATACCATTCTCACTAAATTAGTCAACAATTTTTTTCAGTATTCTTGACCATTACATTTATATACTCGGACATCTCAATAATATTAATCAATTTATTACTACTATGCTTTTTCCACTTTATGTGAAATTGAAATTCGATTGAAGTTCGATTTCACATTGTTTCCATTGAAATTCGATTCCCGTTAAAAGTCCAGTCATATTATATACTCGTACATACATAGTACCTATACTCGTAGATCACATTTAAGGGCGGTAACTTGCTCGGTTAATAACTTAATACTAGTCACACTTTTACAATTCGTAAGAAAATAATGGTTTCCAAATTAATTACTGGCACACGGTGCTTTATAATGAAGACGGAAATGTAATTATTGAAATTTTATAAAATAAATGCATATAAAAAAAATTATTTCATTTCAAACTAAAAGGTGCGTTTGCGATCGCTTCCTGACCTTAGGATTCCTATAAAGTCAAGTCACCGTGTGTTAAGGATTCTTAGAATTTTTTCAAGCCGTTGCACTGGACCTTTTTTATTGATACATTTGTGACCGTCGATAGTGTTGAATAAACGGCACGCAATTCTTCAATCGTGAGAATGCAACAATCGGATAACTCCATGTCTGATTTGGTGGATATTTTTAACGTAGATGCTGTTGAATCCATGATGGTTCTTCTCCAGCATATCCTAAATCTTAGGTTTTGACTCGAAGACTGGTTATTCCATTTCCATTTTATCTAAGTATTATTCTTATAATGTTACTACACTTCCGTATTCTTGTTGCCTTTCAAATAGATTTTTTTTTCGTTTTGATGTTTTGTATTGTTTATTGATTTTTTTTCATTACACGTACTATAAATTTGTATTTGCGTGCTTTTTTCTTGTATTTTGAAATATACATATAAATTTTGTAATATACATATTATATTTGTATTTTCGTGTATTTTGTAATATACATATCATATATGTAATCTCCGTTGTTAGGATTTTTGAAGATTTTGATACGTTAAGTTTTGTTTAATATTTGTTAATGTGATATGTAAAAGACACTAAAACATCGTTTATTTTGCCAATAAATAAATAAACAATAAATAGTGATTAAAAATATCAAAACAAAATCTTCGTGTCATCCGTAATGATAAAATATGTATTTTAAAAAGTCAAAGATAGGCAATATCGGTAAGCAATACCATATATACTAATTTATTTATTTATTTAACACTTTTATTGCAATACAATCTGGCGGGCTTATTGCCAGGCGGCAATTTCTTCCAACCAACCAGACAAAAGTAAATGAAGCAAGTTACATTGGTCGCATAAATCATTCAAATGACTATCCATCCCCACGAAATCCATAAACACATACGTGAGCACATGTCCACGAGCCCTACAAAGACGGACAATCACCCGAACATTAGTTTTCATATAAAGAGAGATATCATCAATCAAAAGGAAAGGAAGAGATGGTGGATAGGAAAGGAAAAGAAAAATCAGGAATGAAACACGTTATTTTACTGACTATAAATTAAGAGTTTTTTCAGTCGCTTCTTAAAGCATGCCAAGGACGGAGCGAGTCTTATATTGGTAAGAGGCGAAATACTAATAAGAGGCGAAATAATATAAAGATTTATTTCAAGTCAAACGGCCTACCTCTATACCATCACAATTGATATCTAACCAGACAGGTAGATAAAATGGTTTGTATTCTACTTTCAGGAATACATTTTAATTTTAAAGAACCATAGGATATCATATCTACTGCTTCGTTATTCGTAATAAAATAAATACACCTGAATACTGAGTCCGTTAGTCTAACGCTAAATAAATAAAATGAAAACTTAATATAAAAATATCGCAAGATTAATACTAAAGAACACAACATTCGTGAAGACGAACGATTTTTCGGCGTCATGGTCTAGAGGTTTGCACGCTTCCTTATCGCCCAGGCGTCCCGGGTTCGTTTCCCGGCGGATTCACTTCCGGACTGGCTATACTTTCAGACTTGTGATCATCCGAATCAATTGTTGCAATGGCGCATAATAGCAGCCAAATAAACATTATTCGAGTGAACATGACAAGTTTTATGAAACGGCGCTTCATAGAATTACGTCTTATAATACCACTAAGTGTGCTTCTTGCCTTATGGGTATTTCTTAAAATCAACCAGGAAGGTGTTTTAAAGCATTATATGAAAAATACTGGGTTCCTATTTTTGTTGGGTTCGATCAGGAATCGAGTCTGAAACTCCTAGTCTAGCGTTTTACCAATAAAGTCACGGTGGTAGTAAATAAAAGTCAAGTTTCTGTTACTTTTAATAAATAGGTGACGAAATTTAAAAATTCGTGATTTTTTACTAAACAAACTGTCAAATTGAATGACAAACTTAGATGCTATAAAATGTAATTCATCCTTCCGATTGAAAAGTATCACTCGTTAAGTATAATCGGTGTTCCCGACAAGAAGAACCATTAATATGCGTCAATATCACCACAGTTAACGCGCGCAGGTTAAGGAAGGAGCCAGCAAAAACAGTATATTTTTTAAACAGGAAATGGTGATTCGAAAGAAGAAAAAATTACGGTACGCCCAAGGATGTTTTGGCGGGAACCAGTGCGCATGCTTGGACGACGGCGTACGATTTCCCGCCAAAACATCTGCAGAGCGCCCCCCTCGGGCCCCCGGTGTAAGGGGAGTAGGGCAGAGGAGCGGGGAGACGGTGGCCGTCCTCGGGCCGTGCGTTGCTCCTGCGAGCGGTCCTTGCCCGCGCAATCTAGTTGGATATCTTTGTCCTTCTCCCACCCACCACCACTACATAGCTTTCATAGCAGCAGCCTGACAGATGCGAAATAATAATGGATTCTCAATCTGTTTTCGATTTCGACGCATGTCGACAAAGTCAAAAAATTATACCTAATAGTGTTTAAAAGTATCTGGCCCAAATATTAGGTCCTTACATATGAAATTGGCGTTTTGCCGTACTGGCAACTTTGATCTCAAATATCTTCTCTTTGGTTAGGAATTCCAAATTCAAATTTATACAGCTATTTACTCAAGTATTTGTGTTTCGAAAATTATAATTCATTTGTTTTTTCCTCAATTGTTTTTTTTCTTTGCGTCACTCAGTTTACAAAATGGAAAACTTGAAATATCGCGTTATTTACGAGTACGAGTTCCACCGTGGCACCAGTGCTGCAGAAACGGCTCGAAGGATTAATGATGTGTATGGCGACGGTGCCGCAAAAGAAAACACAGTGCGTTTTTGGTTCCAACGTTTTCGTTCTGGAAATTTCGACCTGCAGAACAATCCCCGTGGAGAAAGTTGATAATGAAGAATTGAAGGCTATTGTGGAAGCGGATCCATCGCAAACCACGTCCGAGTTAGCTGCAGGCTGCGGTGTTAGTGATAAAACTGTTTTAATCCACTTGAAGCAAATTGGGAAGGTGAAAAAGCTTGAAAGGTGGGTACCTCACGAATTGAGTGAAGCAAATCAACAAACGCGCGTTGACTGCTGCGTTGCATTACTCAACCGGCACAATAATGAAGGGATTTTGAATCGAATCATTACCTGTGATGAAAAGTGGATCCTGTATGATAATCGGAAGCGCTCATCGCAATGGCTGAACCCTGCCGAACCAGCCAAACCATGCCCCAAGCGAAAATTGACTCCAAAAAAGTTACTTGTGAGCGTTTGGTGGACTAGTGCTGGTGTCGTTCACTACAGCTTTCTTAAATCTGGCCAGACGATTACGGCAGATGTCTATTGTCAGCAACTGCAAACCATGATGGAAAAGCTAGCTGCTAAACAACCGAGGCTGGTTAATCGCTCTAGGCCACTGCTGCTTCATGATAACGCTAGACCACACACTGCACAACAGACGGCTACCAAATTAGAAGAGCTTCAATTGGAATGTCTAAGACATCCACCGTACTCTCCGGACCTTGCCCCAACAGATTACTATTTTTTTCGAAATTTGGATAACTTCTTGCAAGGGAAAAAATTCAACTCCGATGGGGCAGTCCAAACCGACTTCAAAGATTTTATTGATTCCCGTCCGAATGGTTTTTTTAGTAAAGGGATCGATGAACTACCTATGAGATGGCAAAAGTGCATAGATAGCAATGGTACATACTTTGATTAAATAAATATATTATATTAAAAAAAAATCAACTTTATGTTCCTCCCAAACAAAACGCCAATTTCATATGTAAGAACCTAATATATCATATAAAAATGGTGATAGAATAAAAAAAAAATTTTTTTTCAATATACTCGTAGTCACCTGTTCAATATAGTTCAACACATTTTTTAGAACGATGGATTGATTTTTCAATAACATTGAAAACATATTGCATAGTTTAGTTCTCAAAATCTCTCACTGCGGAGATAATATCTTCGCATCTCGATTTTTCCATGCAAATTGGATTTCGGTTTTGAAAATAAAAAATAATCACTAAGGGCTAAATCGGGACATAGAGAGTGTGATCTAATTCTTGCAAACCGCAGTGTTGAATGGCAGCCTATGCAGCAATAGAAATGTGAACTGGTATATTGTCGCGTAATAATCTCACGCCTCGAGACTGCTTTCCTTTGTTTTTAAGGCACCCTTTAATTTTTACATTAATAACGCACAATAATCGCCAGAAAATGTAGCGCATCCTCCGGATGCGGCACGCCTGACATCTGTATGTCACTCCTCTTATGGTGGTTCGTAGTCGCAGAATGAAGAACGCGTGTCGTAGTTCGGTTGCTGTTTTTTTCCGAACTAGGATGCCCCGCCCTCTCGTGATGATGCTGTACCAACAGTTTCGTATACGGGTGATTGCCATCCAGTATAACTGGAACACTCACGGTCGTGTACGAACCCTTCAGGGCCATCATCCGTCCGTAGCACTCCATGTTCGTCGAGCCAAGGTGTTAATTCTCGCAGCCTGCTTCCAGAGGCGAGGTTTTTCCTGCGCCGCAAGGCTTCCAGGTCGGCGCTAAATGCTTCCTGCTATGCTTGTCTTGTCCACCTGAACTATGCTGCCAGAACCTCTTCAGCTGTCAGAGTGCCGTTGTCTCTCTGGTTTTTAGGGCGGTGGCATTGTGATACGAACCTTAGTACCCATCCGGTGGTTCTTATCAAACGGATCCAGCACGAAAACCGTTCCAGCCGCGGTAGTGCCGTGTTGGTGATATTGATGACACCAACGTATTTTGTTCTCATTTTTAAGATGGTGTGGTCTGGCTTCGGCTGCGACCTCTCCACGGGCCTGTCGTTTTTGGACTTCGAGGGTACCAATCTCTAGTCCTACGCCGCCGATAGCTCGTCAATTTCTCCCAATCTGTTGGCGACGAACGCTGAGTAGGTTCGGAGATCGGTCCAGATCCAACAAAGCACTGTTGTTGTGTCCGTCCAGTACACGACGCGTATTATATCCAAAGTGCATTCCTTCTTTATGGTGGCTGCCAGTCTTGCAGCTATCAGGGCTGCTTGTATCTCCAGTCGTGGTATCGAGAGCGGTTTCAACGGAGCCAACCTGCATTTGCTGGCTAGGAATGTGACAAGTATTTTATTGCCGAGGTTCTCCATCATGTATGCCACTGCGCAGCACGCCACTTCGGAAGCATCACAGAACATATACAGCGTGACCTGATTCCTCTTATTCTGAAGGCATCATGGTATCAGGATGTCTGCCTCCTCCAGCAGCCGTAAGCATTCGTGCCACTTTTTGCACAGCTCCACAGTCAATGTCTCGTCCCATCCTATAGTCAAGTGCCACACCGTCTGGATCAGTATCTTCGTTCTGATGGTTAGACATGAGATAAATCCCATCGGGTTAAATTACTTCATGACCGTGCTCAGCAGTTGCCGCTTGGTAGGTTGCGAACTACCATCATCTTTCAGATCTCCTATCGTGAAGATGAACTGGTCCGTTTGGGGATCCCATGTGATTATCGAAATTCTTTCGGTATCTGCATCTCCGTCGAGGAGTTCCACATTTCCTCCAGACCGCTTTTCTTGCGGTATGGCAGCGATTACACGAGGATCGATGCCCAGTTGGTGATTTCGAACTCGCCCCTCTGCAGGACTGCGGTAACCTCCTTGACTAAGGTTACGCCATCCTCAGGCTTGTCAACGGCGTCTAGGTAGTCGTCCTTGTAGAACTTCCTCGTGATGGTGGCGGCGGCGTCTGGAAACTCCTCTGTACTTGCGATGACTACCTTATTTTGGACATAATATGCGCTGGTTGGCGAACATTTTGCTCCGAACATCATTGACGTGAGCGCAAATGTTTTGATGTCTTCTTTTTCCGAGGGCCTCCACAGAAACAACTGCGAGGCCTGATCAATTTCTTTTATCTTTATTTGGAGAAACAACTCTTTTATGTCCGCTGCAATCGCGATTTTCCCTTCGCGGAAGCGGACAAATTTCCCATCAGGGGTGTCAGTCAGTCAGCCAGGGCCGGTAGGCAAGTGGTCGTTGAGTGATGTACCTCGGCAGCGGCTCGCTGTGTCAAAGACCATCCGCATTTTCCCTAGCTTGTGCGGGTACACTACCGCAAAGTGTGGTAGGTACCATCGTCTCGTCGACGGTACCGGCGTTTCTTCCCAGGACATCTCGCGTGCCTATCCCTTGGCGATTATGTCATCCATCTCGGCGCGATGTATCGATGAGAATCTATTATCGCGCCTAAATTTCCTTTCCAGGTATATCAGCCGGTTTTCGGCGCACTGCCTATTGTCGGGCAGCCACGCGTGGTCTTCTTTCCAAAAGAGTCCTGTTTCCCAGCGTCCCGTAGGCAAAGGACGAGTCGTTTTCTCCATGAGCCCCTCCGCTCTTCCTACTTCTTTGTAGACTCACGCTGTCGATAAGATTTCCAGTGCATCGACACTATCAAGTGCACGTTGTCTTGTTCAATGAGTATCATGGGTTTGACTTTTCGCATCCTCTACAAACTGACTTCCGTGGATTCAATCAGCTGCCGTGGGAGATCCAGATTCTTTATCGTGTACCCTGACACGGTGTACTCTTTTCCTTTCCTACATATCTGAACCTTGATCTGTCGTGATGTCTTGTCAACTAAGCACATCCGATTTGCGACGTGAATTCGTAAGCCGCAAACGGGACCCTCAGCTCCAATTTTGTTTGCTATGGCTGCGTCGATCAGGGTCATTGAAGATCCTTCGTTCAGTAGAGCGTGCACCTTCGTTTGTCCTTTTGGTCCTGTGAGGTGACTGGTACAACCTTGATCAGCACCTGAGACTGGTCCAAAGCGCAGAAGGTGGCAACCATAGTTTTCGAGGTTGGGCTGGCTCCTAATGGTTCATAGTGAAGCGTACGGTGATGCGTTCATCTGCAATTGCCGACGCCGTATCTCTGCTTCCTACACTTAGGGGCTTGATGCGTGGACTCGAGGCAGATGAAACAGAGTCCCGATGTCCTCACACACTCTCAGCGCTAATTTACGCCCTAGCTCTGGTAGACTGGACACGCCGTCAACGTGTGTTCCCGCTCGCATTTTGCACATTTGGTTTCGATCCTCGTCTCAGCAGACTGCAGAATCACATTGCCATCCCTTCGGGGTTTCTGCAATCTCGAGAACAGCTGTGGGTCCAGTCCTCCAGCGTAGAGGGCCACGTTGCACATCTCCATCAGTCATGCAGCTAGCTCATTCACCTTAGCTCTGTGCGGTTGTCCAAGTCGCGATCCAAACCACATGAATCGAATACTCAAGGATAACTTCGTTACCATTTCGGTGAGTAGTTGCGACGACGCCAGACAGTATTACTCCATACCCTCCACTGTAGCAACTACATTCCGTATAGCTACAGAATATTCAACAACGGCTTCTGTAGAGGCACCTTCCGTCAGACGAGGCAGTCGTCGAACTCTCTCCAGAATTGTGGCTAGGATCACCTCGCACGTTCTTCAGCTCTACCAAAAGGGCAGAAACTGCTTCTCTAGTCCCTTCAGAACGCGCTGCAGTCGAAGAAGATTATCGGCCTCTTCCAGCCCACATAACTCTGTGAACTGATTGTACTGTGCCTTGAACTTGAGGGAGTCTCCAGAAAAGACGGGCAGGTCCTTGGTTTCAGTCTGTCGAACAATTAGCGCGCTCATCCTCTAACTCTCTTCACTGGCTTGTGTTTTCGGACTTCAGATGGCCTTTGCTATCAAGGACGCCATTTGCGCTATTGGATTCAGCTGCGGGTTCACCCAATCTTCGGTGAGCTGTCGCGGATCAGTTGCCAGTATGTCATCAGGAATGCGTGCCTCTGATGGTCCAGGAACGGCGTCATCCATCGCAGCTTTATCCTTAAGTGCTGTCTTTTCGTCAAGCAACATGGACGTTCTTCTTTTCTTGGCTCGGAACTCTTTCTGTAGATCGTGTCCTCTGTGTTGGTGTGTGAAGACGCAATTGAATCGGCATCAGACGTTTGGTTGCTTCGATTTCTCGCTTCCATAGGGCTTCCATTCTTTCGGAACGTAGATAAGGCATGATTGTGTGAGTGAATCTTCCGTAAATGCAGCAGATCCGTTTCGAAGGACTACTTTGTACAGTACCGGTACAAAGACTGTAAAATAGGTGGATGGTTGCCGTTCAATAATCTCAGATTCTGGTTAACTTTTTTGTTTTCGGTGAAAAATATCAGGGTGAAGATTCCTCTGTAGCAGGTAGAAGTTTGTCGTAAATAAAACACAGTAGACGTTCCAGAAACTGAGAATATATTGTGCTCATTTTTCGTTCCTTATGTGCAGCCCATCACTCATCGTAAGCCTCTTTCGTCCGTGTATGCCGTCGCGGCTTACTAGATACTTGCTAGATACCATGTATCATTTACCAAGCGCTTTTGCATGCATGGGCTGCTCGATTATTTATAGTGACTATTGCGAAGGTCACGCATAAGGAACATTTTATTACAATAGTTACATTTTTTTCTCTACAATATTTCCACAGCAATTAAAAATAAAATCATATATTTTAGGTGACACACACGTCCGATACAGGGGGCATCAAATTTTTATAAATGACACCTGACACCACGCCTGACAACGCGGTGGGCGTGGCCGTGTTATATATCCATACATGCTCTAACTTGTTCAAGTTGGAAAATTTTGGACATTCGAGGTATATAGGGATATCTATATGTTCCGCGAATTATTTTTAATGATCAGGAAAATGTTTCTTTTGTCATTTTCGCTAAGTGGATTTTCTCAGAAATATTTGATTTACGAATATGTTTAGGGAAAATCTCGAGAAATATAAATGCTTCACGGTCAAAATATAATATTAAGAATTTGGTGAGATATATTTTCCATTGAATTCTCAATCAATCGCGAATTTCCTGAATGAGCCTGATAATCAACTTTACTCGAAGTTAATTTTTGGTGACCGTAAACATAGGTGTTACTTTTGGTGACCGTATACATAGGTGTTACTTTTGGTGACCGTAAACATAGGTTTGTGTTACTTTTGTATTTTTAGATTTACTAAGTCGTTGATTACGGGTTTAAAATTAAGAATGATTGATAATTAACGAGTCAAACTTAAATCTTTCGTAAACAGTTTCACGCATGTTGCACTGATTAATACGACTCTATTGAGTGAATTATAATAAGAATTAAAATTATTTCAATGTCAAAAAAGAATGATTTTTTACAAAAGCATTGGCCCTAGTTAGTAAGACGCGTGTCTTTCATTTTGAGGGTTACGGGTTTGATTCCCATTGGAACCTAATATATTTGAATGGTTGAATTAAAATAGGAACTAAGTACCAAAAAAAAAACAAAAAAAAACTAAGTATGGAGTTTCATTATATATGACATATAGAAACTGCATACTTAGGTTGTTTTTTTTTTTGGTACTTAGTGCCTATTTTAATTCAACCATTCATTTGTAAAAGGGCTTAAGTTTGGTGTTTGATTTAAGGCCTCTTTAACATCATTCTAATTATTGGAAGAGATTACATGATAATAAACATGCCAGGTTGTGTAGTACTCAACGAAAGCGTACAATACAATGATAACGTTGTTACAAGTATACTCGTATCTCTCGAAAACATTTTGAGCCCTTTTTATTCACAAAAGAAATAGAATGAGAAATATTGAAATAAGCCCACAAACATAACATAAGAGTATGTTATAATACCGTTTATAATTTCATTTATAGATTGATAGCTTTATAATATGTATTATTTTCCATATAAAAATCCATCAATAATGAATATATTTTTACGAGTTTAGGTTAGGTAATACAATAAATATTCCAATATAATACAATTGGTGAATAAAATAAAATAAAAAAACAGCAAAAATGCAAGTAAGTACATAAAAGTTTGTTGATGTATGGAAGTGAAACTTGAACTTCGCAAAAGAAAAATACTAGAAATATTAATGCTGTGGAGATGTGTGTACTTCGAAAAATTGTGGAATGTCAAAGTTTGAAAGAAAGTGGAAAAGAGACATGGAAATGAATGCATGGAAAAGAAAGGAGTTTTAAGATGGTTTGAGTATGTGGCGAAAATGAATGATGAATAAGTCAGAAGTGCAAGGTGTGCGTGGAAGAGGTAGACCGAAGGTAATGTGGCTGGACTTTTTTTGGAGATTTTCCAAGAAGGTAAAGTGAGAAATATTGTATGAATAACGGAAGATTGTGCTTAAAGAGATACATTAATGTAGAAGAGGCGAAAGTTGTGTGCTTAGAAAAGTTGCGAGATCTGTTCTCTCTGTCTACCCCTCAAGGAACACGGCGTGATAATATGTATGTATGTAAGTTAAAAAAACGAATAATAGAAGGTGATGAAATATGAATTTCGTTCTTCACAGAATAGTAGAAAAGTACGATTATGTGATAAAATAATAATACTCATTCTACTCACACGTTTCTACTCATTTATTTGTTACAACAAAGCTTGCACAAAATGTTTACATGTATTATGCGTTTTATGAATTTAAATAATTGAAGAAACCTTAAAAGTTAAAAAAAATAAAGGACTTCTTTTATCTCTGTTTGGCGGTAACTTTTATGTCACAGTCTGAGAGCCCCAAACACTCAGACAGGGTATTTCCCCCGTGTGCCATCTCTTCCACGCCCGCTAGCTGCGTCTCTCTCGCAGGCTCCGGTGTCCTTGCCTCTAGCGCCTGCTCCCTCTCTCGCTCACTCCATTCCGGATCTGTCTGTCCCTCTCGTCTGCCATAATATCCGTATCATTCTCTAAAGGTTGTTTGTTATTTGTATGCTTTTCGCGCGCCAAGTTGAACAACATGCCGTATTAAGCCGACAATTTGTGCCGCGAAAACAAAAATGGTCATAGAAAAAACACACGGAGGAAGTATAATTAAGATGTTATATATATTATAATTTTGTAAATTAATAATATCTATAGTAAATTTAAATTATACTAATATGTTGTGTAAAACATTCGTTGTAAGCAGAATAACCTGGCGGGCTTATTGCTATGTTCAATCTATTCCAACAAACCAGAAACACGTTAAATAAACCTTAAGTGAAAACTTGACCGACATATTTTTTTTAATCTGGGTTCTATGGTGAGTCGAACACGCAAGTCCCGGTTTAGAAAACAAGAGTCTTAACAACTAGGTTAAAGAGGACTAGGTTAAAGCCGACTAGGCCAAAGAGGTAAAATATTTGAAGTTAATGCTCTTGCTTAGACTAGAATGTCATCTCTATTCTTGAAAACATTCGACACCCTTGAACATTTAAATACTGAAAATAAAAATAGCTAGACTTTTTTTTCGTTTTCCATTCGAAATCAAACCTGGAACCTGCAGGTTGAAAGTGAAGCATTCTATCAATTACTCCACGGAGGTTGTCTTCATATTTTAGATATTATATTGACAAAACGAGAGTTTTTGTTATAAATACAAAGATATTAATATTTTCCTACCCATACATAACGCGACAAATAATATTAATAATGAGAATTACTTCTCGGAAAATCTAAGCAGTTATGATAAACTTGATTTCCCTCGAAAAGAAATATTTAATAGCGAAACGGGTACACAATATAATACCTACTACAAAGCAGGCTGTATGGTTTTATACGTTTCCCAGAAAAGACGACACTGCCTTCAAATATTATTGGCAATTTTGTAATAATCGTTTCCATTATCGGCAAGCACAGACGATATTGATATCAAACATTACATTAAAAATGTCTATAAGGCGAGATATAACCATTCAAACTGGTTGCGGTACGATAATCGGTTATTTTTATGAGCATAACCCGAGTGTTTAGAAATAATGTCCGGTGCTGTAGGGGCATACAAAATTCGCAGAGAGCAACCCTCGTGTGACCAATCGAACGGAGTTTAAAATTTAAACCAATCTATTAATTTATTTTTTTTGCAAAAACCTATTGGATCTCTGTGGCCTATATAACATATCTATATACTCGTACATTGACACGTCCTTCAGTATTTCCTCAATTTTGAGTCTTGACTGGAAAATTGGTTACTTATTTCATTTTATCATCAGTATTTTTTTTTAACTAGCCCTATAAATCGAATTTTCGTTGCCATTGTGAGAAATTTTATTTTTTACTACGTAAGTTCTTTAAAAATTAATTGTATTTGATTATTCCTTTTACTTTTGAGTTGTGCTGTACGAGGTCAATAAATTGGCGGAATTAAGGGGGTTAAGGGAGGGGGCGGTAGTGCACATGTCCCGATAATATGATTATAGCATATTCACCAAGTTAAACTTTTTTACCAAGTCTAATGTTGACAATATTATTTAAGATATCGTTCGGAGAGTGTGTAAAACGTTAATAACATCCAAAGTATGGAAACAAGTATCGCACCGTCGTTAATTTTCTCACAAAACAAGGGAAAAACCTCAATTGGAAGAGATGTTAGCGGTTTACGGGGACTGTTAACCTGAGAAAAAAACGATGGTTTACAAGTGGCATATTCTTCATAAACAAGGGAGAGGATCGATTGAAGACGACCTCCGACCAAGAAGACCTGTTGAGGCCACTTCTTCAAACATCTTCAAAAAAGTAGAAAAGCTTGTGCCCGCCTTAATAAATAACAGCTTGCAGAGATGGCTGGAGTATCACCTACAACCATTTTGATTATCCTCCATCAGCATCTAGGGATGTCAAAGGTCAGTGCAAGGCGGGTGCTCCAGAATGCTCACGCCACTTCAAAAACAACAACGCGTCGAATGTTCACGACAATTTTTGGGCCTCTGCAGAAACAACAAAGATGATATTTTGATTAACAACCACACTAAATCAGATATTAGTCAGAGACCACATGAGAATCCTGGGATGCTAAGAATTCTGGCGGTAAGAAGAAGCATCAGCTATGCTTAGAGACAACGAATACCCAAAGGACGGAACACCATATGAATAATATATTGTAACATACTATGTTAAGTGCGTTTTAATATTGACGACACTTTTAAATGAGAATAATAATATAATCAATGACTATAAACATATAATTGTAAAAACATAAAACATCACAACGAACTACACAAATGTACAATTAAAAAGTTTAAAAATAAATTATTCAATAAACAAAATCTACAATGGTTATTCATGAAAAAAAAAACTTTAATAATCGATTGAAAATAAAACAAAATACCCCTGGATCGCGGCTTGATCACAGAAAATGAATTCATCAAAAATATTACATATACAAAATAAAATTATTCTTTACGTCGGTAAAGATGTATCTACGCAGGTATAATATAACAAGTGAATATAGCGAGTGGGTAAAGTGGGCGCGCATCCTTCGTCTTCCTCGCAACATTCCTCCTTGCGGGGCACCGCCAGCTGCCCCGGCGCAGGCTGTTGCCCTCGCGGTCCTCTCCTTCGCACCGACTCTGTCTCCTTCCGAGCCTAGGGCACCAGCACCAGCACAGATGAGCAGAACTATCTTCTGCTAAGGGCCGCATACAAAAGGCATCACGTGCTTTTGGAAATAATCAAGGAATTTTTCAAAAACAGAAATTCATGTTTTGTCACCTTCGAATATGAGTTGAATTGAAATATATGTAATACCTATTCATATATAATGTAACGAGAATATAAAAGGTTAAAAATTAAATGCATTTTTTTAGATCACTCTCACAAACAACTTACAAATATAGATGAGATGGTGACAGACGCGAGAGTCTACAGAAAGAAAAACTGTTGATTGTTTTTTATGAAAATTATAAAAATAAAAATTACACGAGAAATTCCTTTTGTTGTGGACTTCAATTACTGACACTATGGAATCACAATTACGAGTATGTAGGTGTATGTGATATTAGTTGAGATATTGTTGGTCTAAGTTTTTTTTGTTTCTTCTTGTTTTGGTAAATTGATAGTATAATTTCTCAAATAGTTACGATATTATCAGTAAAAATAAGTATAATATCGGAATTAATCGGAATATGACAAATATCTATTGTAAGTTTTCAAGTGACAAATAAAACCTGAAATAAATATACCATTTAAGTTATTCATGGTTAATTAATTCAGGGTATGAAATCAAATATTCTAAATAATGCAAAACATTGTCGTTCGTCCTGTTTTACAAATCACTTATCATCGTCTACACGTATTTAAAGTATTTAATGTCGTCTCATTCATTTGTATCATATAATAAATAAGTCTTGTTTGCGCTCCCCTGAAGATGAGGTGAAGGCCTTGAAACCGGTAGGGTTATACCGTCACAAAATAGTGGAATAAACAGTGTTTGATAAAAATAAATGACAATGTCTTTAAACCTCCACAACGTTAATGCCTTAACTATAAACAACATATGTCACAAGAGTGGAGTAAGACGATTACAAATCAAGCTATCGATTCGCGAATGAAGCAGTTGTAGTTATGTTACTTGAAGTGAAGCAAGAAGGTGACGCTTGGTAGAAAAAGAAACAGTAGCCCGCGAGTGCCGGCTTGCGCCCTCCTGGAGCTCCTCCTAGACTTAACCTGTGCCGCCACGGTGGGCACACCATAATACGGAGTGAATCACCGCGCTTCAGAGGAGATGCTTCTTTTTGTTGTTATTTTGATTCCAAAGTCTACGTCACCTTGTGGTGCGGACATTTTGGCGGGAGTTTATACCAACGGCCGACAATACAATCACGTGCAAACATTCAACAACGTAGATTCATCGTTTCCACTCTTGAAAGGAGAGGATGTAAAAGATCGAACTTGAAGATAGTGCTCGGTTAACAAGCATTTGTATTCATGTGATGCATCTTAGAATCTACATTGAACAATGAAGATGATGTATTATGTCTTCTAAAAAGCATAACAATAAAAATACATAGTCCTTTCAATAATCAATGCCACGAGATTGTATCTTAAAAACCAAAAAATCGACTTTGAATATAATTTATTTAACGTTTGTGTGGTCTATTAGTCAACACAGAAAAACTTGAATTATGGAAAATATTCAATGAATTAATTTAAAAAATCCTCCATTAAACGAAAACTATTACTTTCCCGTTATTATTTATTATAAAAAAACCAGACGCATGAGTAAACAGATTTCGGACCTTAACAGATCACGACAAAGCGGTTATGCTGTTTTGTAGGCAAAACATGAAAATAAATTGTAATAAAGCAATATGGTGAAACACACCATAGTTGTCGAACGGCTTACTGAGAAAATAAAATATGCTATATCATAACTACGTGATCGATCCCACGTAGATGCATAATATGTGTACTGGTAGCTACGCAACGAATGTTCAGAATACAGAAATTGAAGAACTTGGACCAAATCTATAAAGACGTACGAGTACATTTGTCAGCTGGACCAAGTACAAACAAATACGAGGTTATTTCCAAATCGAGTGGCGGTTCATAGTGTAAATAAAGTAGCTATGTATAACAAATACATATTATCTATATTATTGTATATTTTGAATAAAAACTAAGCATAACATTCTTTTATGAAAAAAATAAAAGATTTATTTTTACAAAAATAAGATTAATGAAGCTATATTAGTAAGGAAAAAAGTTAGGTGACTTGCTTGCCTAATGATAAATTTACGAACAATCTTGCATATCATGAAAGTTTGTTAGGTAAGTAATCATTTACATGTGGCAAGTACCTAACTCAGGAAGTATTCCGAATCACTTGTGTTGTATGTTAGTTCTATTTGCTGTATTACTAAGTAAATGGACTTAAATTTTCTACATTAATAAAGATTGTAGAGATAATTGAGTTAACAATTAAATATTTTATATAATCCGATAAGTATGCCGAAATGTGTATCATGTGTCTTGCATCTCTAGTTGTCCAGCATGATTAGAGCTTTCCATAAATCAAAATTTATTTATATGTAGTAAATTTGGACGTATATGAGCAAAAATGACTTAGTCCATTAATTCTGTTTATTTAAAGTATTTTGGAAGTACATATACCTCAATTCTCTTGATTTCATACAAGTCCATAAAAATGACGTTATGTTTACTCATTTATCTCAAAACAGGTAAAATATGGATCGAATCTTCTGGAATATAAACTTCTATTTACATTTATATGTTTTCATACCGTGCATAATACGGGTGTTATTATGGCAAATAAAAAATAATTGAAAAAAATATATACAAAAAGCATGTGCTCGCCCTGATTTTGAAAATAATATTCTAGGTATCAAAATGAATGCCTACCCCAGTATATAAACGAACAATAATTTTTCTTGGAAGCTCAAGTCGGTAAACAAAAGGCCGAATGCAAACATACGATAACCATATCGGAAAGTTAGGGAGTCAGAAAAGGAGAGTAAAGCAAACAATAATAAAATTATGGCGCTTTTGCGCGAGATCTTTACATTTTTTAACGAAAAATGGCAACATTTTCCGAAAGAGTACGTCCACACCGATTCGAATGAATAATGGCAGAATAGGTACGAGTATGTTTGCTGTTGGAATATTTCGATGATGAATTTAAATACGACAAACACAAAGAGGAAACGAAACAGTCATCCAATAATAAACTTGTTTTTGTCGGAATATTGTTTACTCAACATAATGATCTATTGACTCGTCAAACAAAGCGGGCACAAAGTGCAAATCAATTCACTTAATGAGATATTTTTGTTCTGATTTCACGACCAGGTCCGTTTGTTTGGGAATGTGTGCAAATATTCGCCAGATATTACAGGTCGGTATTATACCACCATGAAACGTGTGATCCTAATCGAGTTACCTAACTGAATTTGGGATATATTACAATAATTAGTTCACAAAGGATATTGTGAATATTTAGAGTAGTTGTGATATCGATGTGATCGCTACCTACATATAATGTAACATAGATCTCTTATACCGGAGGTTTTCAAAGTGAGCCTCGACTCTATGTAGCGCCATGATTAATTCACAGAGGCATCGCAGGATATTCAAAAATGCTAGTAATTCTAGTAAATTTTAATTGAATGCGCCGAAGCAGTCACGCTGTGCGACATGTATCTGGAAGTGGTACAGTAAAGGATGCATTTGCTTTATTGCATATAAAACTCTGCGCATTCTGGTTCCATTTCCAATGACTAACCTGTGTTTAACTGGAAAGGTGACAAAACCAAATATCATTCAAAACTCAAGGTGGAATAGGAAGTGAGGGTAGTTCTATCTATTTTCAATCCGAGATTTGATTAACTGTGTGGTCAACAACAGACTCGCCCATCGAAAATAAGTGAAACGAAACAAATTAAAAGCCACTACCTTATACAATTTGAACTGAGTTGACTTCCATTCAGTGCAAAATTTTGTTTTATTTGTACGAGTATATGTTAAAAATATATAACAAAATACTTTTTCAACTTTCTTTACGGAATGTTAAAAAAATCAGAAACTTGAATTTCAATTCAAATTTCTAACAACAATTTTTACAAGACACTTTTTTCGAGACTAAAAATATTGTTATTTAAAGTTTTATCATCATATAAGAATGAGTAAAAAGGTCCTCTAAATAAATATATACATACGTATTTGTGTAATTAAATGTGAAATTAAAAAAGGTGTTTTGTTTTGTAAAACAACTGTGGGTTGTATCACAATATTTTTAAAATTAAAAACGGAGGTCTGTGTCAATATCTTCCCAATAACTACATTTCTACATGCTTTTATATTTGACACTTTCGTTATATATTAAGCCTTCGCGGGTTCAATGCCATGTGGCAATCTCTTCCAGCCAACCATAAATATGTCAACGAGGCCTCGCTAAAAATGAGACTGAAATCCCTTTAAAAAAATGATTAACCAGTGAGCATCGAACTCGCCACCCTCGATTTAGGTAACAGGCGTCGGTCTTACCAATTAGGCCAGGAAAATCATTTTACTTCATAAAACCAACACAAAAATACAAATAAAGCAATGCAATTGTAACACAGTAATAAAACTGGTAGGTATGCGTTAAATAACGGTTTATTTTAAGTAAGTAATGATAAATACAGCGATGTGTTTATTTGTTTAATTTTAGATTTCATGAGAAAATACTCGTACTCGTACATGACCGATTGCTTATTCACCTGCATGACTACTAAACTATACGATTTGAACTGATGCAAAAATAGAAATACACCGAAGGACATGTAATTGTGTATTGACGAGGAAAAGCAAAATAGTTTTGAAAACAACAAATATTTACGAGCTATTAAGGTCAAGAGTTAACTAACACTAGTGCCATTTATATATAATATTTTAAACGATAAAACGTTGAATTGAATGAGTCACCTATTTTTATACGTAATGAATAAAAAATTAAAATGTCGAGTTTGAATGAATGAAAATAGCAACTTCCGTAGAATCATAAATGTAAAATGAATAAACCAAGTGTTATTTAGTAAGGTTAATCGAAATATACATTGATTTTAATAAATGGACGTTAATATCCATAAAGGACCCAACCAACATTTTGAAAGTTCTAAGATATTGTACTTAAGAGGAAACATCACGCCACTTCGTATGGGCTTGTAACATATACTACTCGTATAACATTTTTTAATATTGTATTTAACAATGAAATATCCAATTAGCTTTCTTGATATTTTTGCATGTACTGGATATAAAAGTATGCTTTGTGAGTTAGTTCATTTTTGCACATATGCAACCAAATAAAAAAAAAACATTGTATTTTGTATATCTAAGTATAGATTTTATTGCGAACACATTTTTCGTTATTTATCAATAAATAAAAATATATAAGTACATAACTAACACATATGTATATAAAATTTAAATTTTAACTTAAATTAATTTCTCAAATCATATTGCAGTTGGTCTAGTACTTTAGTTAGTACGATTTTACTTTATATTGTAAAATGTAACCTTGCGTAGTACGTTTTCTAAAATAAACCATTATTTCAATGGTTTCAAAAGAGAACATTTTCCAAGTAATTAATCCAGCAGTAATAATAAATAACACACGCATCAAAATAGAAAGAGTTCATCTGTTACTGAAGTAACAAAACGTTTGTTGCGGGATTCCACCACGTGGTGCCGAAAATAAAATCGGTGACAGTTATTATAACAACAAACCGGGGGCACCTCGCGCTACAGCACGTGCTTCACCACACGCTCGCCGCGCCCCACATGCACGCACTCACACGTGGGAAGCGCGCATTCACAGCCAAACACGCACTAATACCATAAAATGCAATCCAAGAATCACGAAGCTAAATAGAAGAGCGAAGCGTTAGAAAAAAGTGCATTCCTTGGTCAATTACTAATACAACGATAACAATTGAGATGCGTTTTGATGTAACACATTGATGAAACGCATACACATTGGAGGCTACGTCACCAATACGAGTGCACGTGCATTTGGAGTACGCACGCAGGAGTAGTGAGAGAAGACGCGGGGAGAGCGGAATCACAAACAACAAAGATGGCGGCCGCCGCGTGTTTCCCTCCAAAACTGTGAGCGGAAGGTCGACGAACTTGGGCGCACCGCTCAGTGCGCCGGCGCATCCCGCGCATTCTCCATCCACCCTATCCCCCCGTCCCGTCCCGCTCCGATCCGGCCCCATGAGACACCATGGGAGGAGAGCCTCATTCCTAAGAATCCCATGCCGATGCCGCGGCCGCCCCGGTGCAGTGTGTTCCCACAGCCGAGGTTAATGATGCCTTCCAGTTACGCCGGCTGCTTCGTTGTTTCGTAGAAACCGTCACAGTTTTTAGAAACTACGCACCAGAGCGACTTACGCACTTTGGAAATAATAACTATGAACCTTTTATTTTTCCACCGAGAGATAGGCAGTGTTTACATGATGAAATTATCAGTTTTGATTAGATTCATGAATAGCGTAGATACGAGGGGAGGTTAATAAATTTGCGGAATTATTTTCCTTTTCAATATGTTCCCCATTAATTCGATTATATTTTCCATATTTTTCAATACGCTTATTTATATTGTACATACGAAAAAAAAAAAGGTTTTTGCCCTCATAATAAGCCGAAATTGCACTTTTAACTTCTTCATTTCTGTAAATGTCTTCCCTCGAAGTTATTTTTTCATATTTAGAAACAAATAAGAGTTAGGCAGAACCAGGTCCGGGCTGTAGGGAGGGTGATTTAATGTTTGGAAGCCACAGTTGTGAAAGCAACCAGTGCAGAATTGTTTTAGTGCACGGGTGCATTGTCATGAAAAAGCTGCTCCCATTTCGTTTTCGGTTTCTCCTTCACGGCTTCTGTTAACTACATCAGTAGATCAGAGTAATACTGTTCGACGTGTTGTTGTTTTTGAACTGGCGTGAGCATTCTGGGTACCCGCCTTGCACTGACTTTTGACATCCCTAGATGCTGATGGAGGATAATCAAAATGGTTGTAGGTGATACTCCAACCATCTCTGCCAGCTGTTGTTTTTTTAGGCGGACATCTTCCAGCACAAGCTTTTTTTACTTTTTTGACGATCTTTGAAGAAGTGGTCTCAACAGGCCGTCCAGGTCAGAGGTTGTCTTCAATCGATTCTCTCTCTTGCTTAAAAAGACTATGCCACTTGTTAACTATCGTTTTTCCAGGGCAACAGCCTCGTAAACCGCTAACATCTCTTCCAAAATGATTTGAGGTGTTTTCCCTTGTTTTGTGAGAAACTTAATGACGGCGCGATACTAAATTTGACCATACTTGGAATGTTAGTAACGTTTGACATACTCTCCCGACGATATCTTAAACAATACTGTCAAAATTAGACTAAAACTTGGTGATTATACTAACAATGAGTCATATTATCGCAACATACGTATGCGCACTGCTGCTCCCTCGCTTAACCCCTTCATTCCGCAAATTTATTGACCTCCCCTCGCAGGTATTAGTGAACTGCGACATTGTAAGAAATATTAATATGATTAGAAAGTCTCGTATCTTGTTAACAAAAATAAATTATATTAAGTGGTGCAGGTCAGAGGAAGGATTAATGTGATGATATGTGTACAGTTTTCCCACTCCAATTCACCGAATTTAATCTAATTTGTTACATCGTTTGAACCAATTATCGAAATACTTGATGGTCTTTCTACTGAATGAATATAATATGAAAAGTCTTTTAAACGTTACATACTCGTACGGATATGACTCAATTTTCCAATCTGGATTGTTTTAATGAGCTTTTATACTTACGAGTATATCGTTTCATTTTTATTTTTGTGAATGATTTCCACAACGGTTTTGTTAAAATAAAATAAAAGAAACATTAATAAATTAATAACATTTGAGAAGATAAGCTTAAATAACGAACAAATTTCTTCAACATATTAAAACAGAAAACAAAAAAAATAAATTATATGTAGGAAAATAAGATTAAGTTCATAAATTTTATAATATATAAATAAGATTAACACATCGATCAATAAGTCGAGGGACTAACTACTAAAACAACATTTGTTTGCAAAAAATCTTTTTTATTCATCAACATAGTCTCCTTCAAGAGCGATATCATTCCAACGTTTTCCTAACTTTTCTATGCCAGTCGTGTAGAACAATTTATCTTTGGTTTCAAAATAGGCGTTAGTTTCGGCAATCACTTCTTCATTGGAGCTAAATCTCTTTCCCTGGAGCATCTTTTTGAGGACTGCGAACAGCCAATAGTCACTGGGGGTCAAATCTGGAGAATACGGTGGGTGCGGAAGCAATTCGAAGTTCAACTCATGCAATTTGGCCATCGTTATCATCGACTTGTGACACGGTGCATTGTCCTGATGAAAGAGAACTTTTTTCTTCTTCATATGGGGCCGTTTTTTTGCAATTTCTGGCTTCAAACGCTTCAATAACGCTATGTAATATTCGCTATTGATGGGTTTTTCCTTTTCAAGGTGATCGATGAATATTATACCATGCGCATCCCAAAATGCGGAGGCCATAACCTTCCCGGCCGACTGTTGAGTTTTTGGTCGCTTCGGACGACTTTCACCGGCTGCTCTCCACTCAGCTGACTGCCGATTTGATTCTGGAGTATAGTGGTGGATCCAAGTTTCATCCATTGTCACATACCGACGCAAAAACTCCTGTTTATTTCGCGTTAACAGTGCCAGCGCTCTGAATCATCGATGCGTTCTTGTTTCTGTTCCATTGTGAGCAAACGCGGCACCCATGTCGAAAAAAGCGTTTTCATGACCAAATGTTCATGCAAAATAGTGTAAACCTACCAAATGATATCTTCAGGATGTCAGCTATCTCACGCAATTTTACTTTGCGATTTTCCATCACAACTTTGAGAGTTTTTTTAATGTTTTCTGGTGTAACAGCCTCATTTGGACGACCAGAGCGTTCAGCATCATTTGTGTCTGTACGACCGCGTTTGAAATCAGCATACCACCGACAAATGGTTGTTTTCGACGGAACAGAGCCCAGATAATACTTTTCAACCCATCGCTGAGTTTGAACGGTATTTTATCCCATTAAAAAGCAATGTTTTATCAACACACGAAATTCGGTTTTTCCATTGTTTTGAAAATAGCAAAAGTAGCGTCACTAAAATCACTGTAACTCAATGACATAATGTCGGAATGCCATGAAAGTTTGACGCGTAACTTCTAAAGGTTGGTACTAACTGAGAATGGTATGGATTTGTTATTAGAGGCACCAGCTGTTGGTTAGTCCCGGGAATTGTTGATTGATGTATTAGTTAAGTAATAAATGTGTATCATATACCATATAGGTATAGCCTTGACAAATATTAGGTCCTTACATATGAAATTGGCGTTTTGCCGTACTGGCAACTTTGATCTCAAATATCTTCTCTTTGGTTAGGAATTCCAAATTAAAATTTATACAGCTATTTACTCAAGTATTTGTGTTTCGAAAATTATAATTCATTTGTTTTTTCCTCAATTGTTTTTTTTCTTTGCGTCACTCAGTTTACAAAATGGAAAACTTGAAATATCGCGTTATTTACGAGTACGAGTTCCACCGTGGCACCAGTGCTGCAGAAACGGCTCGAAGGATTAATGATGTGTATGGCGACGGTGCCGCAAAAGAAAACACAGTGCGTTTTTGGTTCCAACGTTTTCGTTCTGGAAATTTCGACCTGCAGAACAAGCCCGGTGGACGGCCGGAGACCAAAGTTGATAATGAAGAATTGAAGGCTATTGTGGAAGCGGATCCATCGCAAACCACGTCCGAGTTAGCTGCAGGCTGCGGTGTTAGTGATAAAACTGTTTTAATCCACTTGAAGCAAATTGGGAAGGTGAAAAAGCTTGAAAGGTGGGTACCTCACGAATTGAGTGAAGCAAATCAACAAACGCGCGTTGACTGCTGCGCTGCATTACTCAACCGGCACAATAATGAAGGGATTTTGAATCGAATCATTACCTGTGATGAAAAGTGGATCCTGTATGATAATCGGAAGCGCTCATCGCAATGGCTGAACCCTGCCGAACCAGCCAAACCATGCCCCAAGCGAAAATTGACTCCAAAAAAGTTACTTGAGAGCGTTTGGTGGACTAGTGCTGGTGTCGTTCACTACAGCTTTCTTAAATCTGGCCAGACGATTACGGCAGATGTCTATTGTCAGCAACTGCAAACTATAATGGAAAAGCTAGCTGCTAAACAACCGAGGCTGGTTAATCGCTCTAGGCCACTGCTGCTTCATGATAACGCTAGACCACACACTGCACAACAGACGGCTACCAAATTAGAAGAGCTTCAATTGGAATGTCTAAGACATCCACCGTACTTTCCGGACCTTGCCCCAACAGATTACTATTTTTTTCGAAATTTGGATAACTTCTTGCAAGGGAAAAAATTCAACTCCGATGGGGCAGTCCAAACCGACTTCAAAGATTTTATTGATTCCCGTCCGAATGGTTTTTTTAGTAAAGGGATCGATGAACTACCTATGAGATGGCAAAAGTGCATAGATAGCAATGGTACATACTTTGATTAAATAAATATATTATATTAAAAAAAAATCAACTTTATGTTCCTCCCAAACAAAACGCCAATTTCATATGTAAGGACCTAATATTTGTATTATATATTATTTAGTTTAGTAAAAAAAAAACAAATAATTGAATTAAGTTAGTAAGAATGGTATAATAAACAAATAAACAAGAACAGATAAGTTCCATTGCACAACAAAGAAAATATAAAATAGTTTTGAATCTAATATTACTTCACGACCGGTTTCCCGTTTCCTCAAAAGTACCGCCGCCGCCTTATGCCGCCTTATGCCTTCCTACTCCTATAAGAATTAGGAAGATCCACCCGCTCGTTCTGCGGCTCGGAGCAACTCTCGAGTGGTCCGTAACGGTCGCCAGTTTTAAATCAGAATTCTTTGCCTCTTGTGATCTTCGCTCGTAAAGTGTGGAATTTGACGGACTTCGCAGAGCTTTCCCAGAGCAACTTTATTAAAATGTTTATTTTCGTTATCGAAAAGGGAAACATTCCATGGCATTTTAAAGTGAGCTTTGTATATTCATATATTTATTTTAAGAATCACTTTTAAAGGGGTCTGGTTTTAAGCGCACAAGCTGCAGTGGATATTGGCAATTAAAAAGCAGTAAAATGTTAAAATGGACACTATCTTGCCCAACTCACTACTGCCTAAAGCGTTTTTTTACCAACGCACAGCGACGGACAGAAATATATAAAATAAAAATATCAAATTCAATAAAGATAAGAAGGGAATGAATGCATTAATATTAATGCCTGTCAGTCGATTGTAATTTAGCAGGTGCAATTACAATAAACGAAAATTGATATAGCAATACAGTGCCATTATATTATATAGCAATACAGTGCCATTCTCTGGTCGAGCACTTCACATATAATACAATAATTAGGCAAAGCCGGAACGTGTAAAATTTTTGCTAATTGTTCATAATAAAAATACAATTTTAATAAAAAAATAGCATAGCCAAATTCATTTTCGAGTATCGAACACTTAAAAATGTAATTTTATACCTTTTAGTTATAAAACATCTTCTTCTTGTCTTATTGTTAATGTCTCGTACATACATACATGTATAATACACACTATTGGTGAACCTTTTCAAGCGACACAAGAAATGTCACGTACTTTCTACTTTGTTTCGATAGTAAAATGACAAGATTTTACAGTCCAATTTCCCCACCTTGAATTACAAACAGTTCACAACAAATATACTAAACCAACATCTTTGAAATGAGAAAAAAAAAACAAAATAAGTTCTTATTGAATTTACCTAAGAATCTCATTCAGTGTTAAGGTGAAATACTCGTATTACTAAATACTGATTGCTGAAGATACAAATTATTAAATTAATTAAAATACTGCAATAGTCCAAGTACTTTTACATATACAAATTACGGCAAAAGTCCCTTTATTATTTAAAAAAAAATATATTTTTTTGCATTTGATTTTTCCAATTTTCATTTTTATTTTTCAGATATATCGCTGGGGATTCAAATCATGGAACTGTATGTTACACGATTGTAGAACGCACCAAAATCCCAATCTTGTTTCTGAAAAATAATCTATCTATTGGCAATACACCGAGGATTTAGATTTTATGGTGTTAGGACTGCCCCATTAGCACCAAAAATTTAAGCATTAGTGAACAAGTTTGAACAGTACAGATCAGTTGGAGATAGGAAACGTACAAGAAGACCTCGAATGAGCCGATCGATCGAAATTATCCCGTGAATAGGAGAAAGTTCCTGGTCTGAGCAAAATCATCTTCTGTTCAACATAAATAAATATGTCTGTGCATCCTATTGTCCATCGTTTTCACCAATCCACCATCAGTATACTATACGGGAGTAGCATTTAACAGAGTTTCTGAATTTATATAATTATCTAATAAGAACCAAATTAGAATATGCACATACAGTTTGGGCTCCTCATAAGCTCAAATATAAAAACAATATAGAACAAATACAATAAAAATCCGCAGATATCTAGGGCACAAAACAAAGGGCGATTACCCAAAATATGCTCACCATGTCGAACTTCTCACGGTATGTAACTATAGAATCCATCGCGATATTCCTACTAAAGGTTTATCAAGGTTGCTTTAACTGTCCCGCGATTCTACAAGGACTAAGTTTATATGTACCTAATAAATATAGCCGTGCAAAGAATCACCCTCTTTTCTACATACCAACTTACAGAACGAATATCATGGCTAAACACTCAGTCACGCGTGGTATAGAGATATTGAACCAACTGAATGACACTGTGGATATATTCTTGGCCCCGCCTAGCAGTATGAGAAGACTCCTGGGCGATATTCTTCCTAACAAATAAGCTAACTCTAGAATCATGCCCTATTTGTGTAACAGGAGAAATCCGTGCAGTGGATAAAAAAAAGTGTTTCAGAAAACACCGAAACATTGACCAGAAGACGGTTTGCTCGATTGCAGTTCACGGACCACACGCTTCGCAAAATTTTGAAAGATGATTTACTGCTCCATTTCTACAAAATTTTGAATCTTGGTGACAGTGCATTGCGAAAACGTCTTACCAAATTTAATGAGTGATGAAACGCCCTCCATCTAAGCGACTTTGTCAATAAACAAAATTGTAGGTATTGATGGAGGAAAACTCGGCAACAGCTGTATAAAGTATAAAGAACCACTGCACTCCGCTCGAGTTTGTGTGACATTACGGACGTAAACATCTAAGGACCTTACTTCTTCGAGAATGATGATGTGTGATTCAAACAGTCAATGGAGGCCGATGTAGAACAATGTTTCAGATTTTTTTAATGCCACAGCTAATGGAAGAAGGCGCCAACATTTAGTTTTAATAGGATGGCGCGACAGCTCACCCAGCGAGGGAAACAATGCAAATTTTGAAGCAACACTTTCCAAAACTATTGATATCGAAAAAATGCGATGTAAAATGATCACCTCGTTCACCAGATTTGAGCCCACCAGACTTCTTCCCGTGGGGCTTCCTAAAGGAAGAAGTGTACGTCAACAAGACACAAAATTTACAGCAGTTCAAAGCGAATATCTGAGCGGAAATTGCGTTGATATCACAGGAAAAATTAAGAAAGACAATGGAAAACTTCAAGAAAATAGCGCACATCTGCGTACAATATAATGGCTCACATTTACCTGATATAATTTTTCGCATATAATGTAAAAAAAATACCAAATAATAAATTTTTATTTCCAAGTTAATTATTTTATTTATTACGTTTCGTTCGGAAGTTATATCAAAAGTACGTCTTAAAGGGACTTTTGCCGCACCCTGTAGTATAAGGAAGGATAATGATAGTAAAATCTGTGAAATTGGAATAATATAACATTTAAATGTAACTGTTTACTTTATTTCTAGTAAGTGTACTTATAAACTTTTTAAACATTAGAATATTGCAATATGTTAATTTAAATCATTGCATCCTTTTTAAATCTAAGTTCAAATACTTTATTGAATAATACAATAGTAACAACACAATTGTAGAAATAATAAGTATTGTCATTGTAGTTCTATCTATAGAAATACAAATATACCAATACTTAACTAGAAATAATTATGTTGTAAATTATAACTGTATTTATAAATCTTGCTTAAAGTCGATTGGCAAAAAGTTATTTACAAATATATTATTTACAATAATATGAAACTTATTTACTAACTTACATAACGATTACTTAACGCGTTCGGTCTGCGTCAAGTATAATACCTACTCGTATAATTTACATTTGCACTAGTCTCAGACCTGCTTCAAAGACCAATTGAAATTACAAAGGAAAATATTCGCAGACTTTTGAAAGACGTGTCATTGAGATGAATGATTAATTAATTAGTAATTAAACAACAAACATATCAATACAATATATGAATGTACAGGTATACAATACTTAAGCAACTGAATCATGAAGCACTTACAACTCGAATTTCCTTTTTTATTTTTTCTAATATTCTTTACTATTTTTTCGCATTTTTAATTAAATTAGTTAAAATTTTTTTAAACGAGGCTAAGGGCGCCCGCGCACTAGGCAGTCTGGCTGCGGTAGCCAGACTGCGGCAGCCGAAATTTTGAGCAGCCAGCCGACGGTGGACCGTTGAGTCGAGCGAGATGGACGTGGAAGATGTTATAATTGTTAACCTTTTGTCTCGTAAGAAACGCAAAGCAAAAATAAGGCATTGGATTCATCCTGTACTTCTGGAGCGGCACTCAAAGGGCTTATTTCAAAATTATTTTAAGGATCTCCGAAACTGCTCGGATCATTTTTTAACTATACAAGAATGTCAGTGCAATAATTTGATAACCTATTGGAAAATAAAAAAAAAATCAATTATGGGTACTAATAGTCGTATGCGAGCTTGTATAACTCCAGAAGAAAAATTGGTAATTACTTTGTGTACACAAAACAAAAATGTTATGTTTACTTTTAATAATCGCGAATTTCGTTTAGGAACCCAAAATACGTCTGGCTGCTACAAGTGCGCGGAGACTTGAGGCAGCCACAAACATTAAATTTACCTTGTCTCGCTCTGGCTGCGCGCAGCCAGTTGGCTGCCGTGCAAGCGTACACGTTCTAATGGCTGCCGCAGCCAGGAATTCTTGGCTGCCTAGTGCGCGCGCTCCAATGAGCCACCATAGGTCGGATTGGCTGCCGCAGCCAGGCTGCCTAGTGCGCGGGCGCCCTAAGACTATAGGTTCTTTCTAAGTTACATTCAAAAAGCGTAAAAGTTTATTCTAACAATTACATACTTTACGTTCACACTACTCTGGATTTCGTATTTTTTTTAAATATGGGAGTAAAACTTAATCACAGTCGAATAATAATTCTGACTGCTTTATTCCACGACGCTTCATATTTAGCGGATACTTTCAAGATTTTCAACGAATTCTCAGATTTCGATAACCGTAACCGTATAAAAACACAACACAATGATCATTGTTTATGTATTATATGGTATACTTACGATAAAGTTATCCTCCTACTACAATCCAACCTAATAAAATGTAAAGCTTTGTGCGTCATTTGAATGTGACGGGGGTGCAAATTATATTTCAATATAACCATTTGACTTATAAGATATGCAGATACTTCTATGTTCTGTATTATGGGTAATTAATTATACATTTATCGTGTATTTTCTGAAAGATCTGAAAATCGATAGTGATACACAGGGAAGTTGTTTGAGTTGTAAATGCGATATCCAAAAAGTAGTTAAGGACTGCCACGAACTGTGGACTGTATGTTACGTAGCGCCTATTATGATACGTCGGCGTGGACGGCGAGGCGCCGGCTTTACGAGGGCATCAGCCCCCGCGATGCATTGCATGTATTTTAAAAGCTCAATTTACGGTTCACGATACAGTGGACTCACTGGCTGCTCGTTATTATGGCTATTAGAGCGTTTTATTTGGAGGAAATATTGCAAAATGAAGTTTTTTATAGACTTCGTTGAGTTAATTCAAATCGTTCGCTGTGAATCATTAAAAATACTTCTAAACATATTATTTTAAAATTGTCAAGATGTTTACAAAAATATTACCATCACCACCAACCACTATTTATCCAACGCATGATGAAGGCCTCTCGGTTACATCCCTATACTCTTCTATACCTTGCCGTATTATGTGGGATGTATTCCATTCGAAACCATTGATTGGCAACGAAAATTCCATTCGAAACCATTGATTGGTGTTTGATCACGTTTGGTGTCTAACCCAATGATATTTCATCGACTTTATTTGAGCCATTATGATGGTTTCCTTTGACAGTGAACCCAAGTTATTATGTGTCTATACTGCTGGAATTGATGTAACCCCTTCTTCTTGAAACAAAGTGAAAAACTACTTTCAAAATAAGTATTCGGTTTACCAAGAGCACTTTAATCCAGGTTGATCTCCTTTTGAATTTAATACAAAGAAACATCAAGTCCTAAATTACAAAATAAAAATGCAAAACAGCTTTAATTATTCCAAAAAGACATTATCTCGATTCAGTGCAATTCGAATAAAGTAAAAATATTGGAAATTTTTGTAATGATCACACTTAAAATAAAACCAATCAGATAATTATGAAAAAATGAACGCAGATTCTTATTTGAAAGATCAATATAAATGTTGCGAATATTCAAGCAAACACAATAAGTCTCAAAGATAAATCAAGAGAACACTTAACGAGACACAGGCTACTCGTACATACTTTGTAATAAGATTTTATACCTGGTTAACAAAATAATATACGAGGGTGGATCAAATATAAACGAGACTTTTGTGTTTTAATTTTTTTATTTGCAGAAAGAAAAAGACCAAGTACACATCATTTTTCTAGATAATCTCCTGCTTTAAAAATGCACTTTCCCAGCGGATCGGTAGTTTTTTTTATCCCATAATCGTAAAAATAAGTGGGTTGTGTCAGCAGCCAATTGTGCACAAACCCCTCTACCATCGTCGTCGTTGATTCGTTGGCCTCCCAGAGCTTCTTTCAGTGGTCCAAAGAGATGAAAGTCGCAGGGCGATAGATCAGAGCTATAGAGAGGATGTTTCAGTCGTATCTAACTAATTTCCTCTAATTGTTCGCATGTTACCGCTGCAGTATGGAGCCTTGCGTTGTCATGGAGAAAAATGCGTTCTTGTATCGGTCGGTCACGTCTTTTGCATCGATAAGCAAGTAAAACTTCACTAAAAAGCTCGCAGTAGTACGCCGCATTGATGGTACGACGATCGTGCAAAATGCCGCGCCGGTCCTCAAAAACGGTCGCATATGGGTTTCATATGGGCTGCCTCATACATTTTTCTCCACTTTATGCAGGCTTTTTCCGACTCGGACGTGTTGTGGTGTATCCAAGTTTTATCGCAGGTAACGATGCGACCCAAAAATACGTTCCCTTTTTGTGCAAATCGCGCCAAGAGCCGCTCACAGACGTGCCAACTTTTGTTTTGCAGCCAAAAGACGTGGAACTCATCGAGCAGACACTTTGCAGAATCCTAAGTTTTATCTTCGTTTTTACTCCTTCCCGGCCTTTCATGAACTCCTTATGCCAGGTAAACACACGGGGCTCTGACAGTGTTTGATCCCCGAACTTTGCCGTCCGTCTCCGCAGAATTTTGGCCGGTTTTACGTCCTCACGAGCGAGAAACCTGATATTTATGCGTTGCACCATCGACCGGTGCTCCTCTTTCTCTGACATCGTGTGCCACACTAACGAAGGAATCTGCTGACGACAGCCAACCGCTCTCAGGATATTCCCACCCAACACTCCTTAAGGCGGCCACGCGCTTCGTTTATAATTACGCGTTCTAAAACAAAAGTCTTTTTTTATATTTGATCCACCCTCGTATATTATAAAATGTCGATAATACCTTCAGAAATTATAAGTATTTTTTTTAAATGTTTGTCCTTATGAAATGTAGATATATGGATACACAATGTAAGTACTTAAAGAGGAAAAATGAGTAGAGGTCATATATACATGAAACAAATGGTGTTTACGTAAAAACATGAGTCATGATGATGCGCTTGGCTTACACACAAATGAGAAAAACAAAGGTTGTATCATTTTGTGACGCATTTATATTTACTACGTTATAAGAATAACGTTGCTTCAAAAATCCATTAGATTAGAAAACACTCTTAAATCATTTTCTAATAAATAAATCGATATGAAAAATTAATTTTATACCAAGAATAAAATATTTCAAGAACACCTATTCTATGGAAAATATGAGGTTGCAAAGGTGAATGGCTGAACTCACCCAAATATGCATTCATGGAAAATGCATTGAAACGTCCCGTGACTAACAAGCAGATATAAGAGAGAAAACAAGGGAATACTTGGAAATAGCATGGGTTCTAAGAAATTAAAACAAATAAAAAGACAATACTTATAATATATTATATATTTATATTTATAAACACCACAAAAAATATTATGATAATTAAGGTTTGGGTTGCATCAATTTCGTGGACTCACATTTAAAAAAAATGAAGCAATTTATCAATTAATAGAAAATAATTTATACTTCCATTACGATGTCCTTTTTTGAGTTCCAAATACCAGAAAAAAAAACACAAAAATATTCCATGAGAATTAAATGGGGCGAATTTATTACAAGAAAAGAAATAATTCCTAATAACTTGTAAAACATGTTAAAAAAACAAAATCTATAAAGTTTCAGACACGGTAATAAATACAGAAAATAATCTATTGTACGAGTATAACATAAGCTAATCGAATGGGAAGGTCAATTTCTAAGTAATAAATTCCCCAGATTTATCCATACGAGAATGTTATAAATAATAACAAATAATCTCGAAAAAACCTAAAAACGTTCAACAAATTTTTGAAATTGTACGTTTAAGGGTAATAAATGTTCCTGAATTTCCCATATTAATTTAAAACACTTAATACAAAGCACCAAGCTTAATGCATCAGGTGTTAAATTAACAAAACTATGAAAAACTAACAATTTTTCCGACCATAAACAAAAAAGGAGGGGTCGCTGATATCAAAAAGTAAGTTGTGATAAAAGGATTGAACTATTTCCAAGTTTTATGACTAAAATATGCGCTCACATTACCTAGTGTAATTTACATATCTTCAAACGAAGCGTAAAAAATAAATACAACCAAACAAAACCTTTAAACGGCGCAATGAAAAACGACATACATCTTTCCGAGTACGAGTATATAGGTTTAGGTAGAACCAAGTGCTGGTCAAATGAAACATAAAACATAGGACAAAGCTTGTTCGCATAACGAACTGCAGGACATCGCTGGCCAATGGACGGTGCACCGCGAGAGTTATTCGCCGCGCTGATGTCTGGGCAATGGCATCCGAAGAATGTGATCAACCGGGATCAGCAGCATCCAGCGGCAACCGGCGTCCGCCATCGGCCGAGTGGAGAGAAGCCTCACCGCATCTCCGGTAGGCCGGGGGAGGGGGTTCACTCGTAAGATGCGACTAGTGCAATCGGAACAATTTATTCGCGAAAGTTCGCAATATATATTGGATTTGCCATAATTAATAGCTTGAAAAAATCATTCTTAACATTTAAATCCACTCCAATATATGGAATACGAGTACATACCAATACTCTGGCTGTATGGTATACTAATTAATAATGGTGGGGACTTATTTTACAAGTTAAACCGTTTCTCGGTTAACTTGGCGATTAATATGGATAGAAAAGTTTTAAGATTGAAACAAAACAAAAATATCGTATGTTTCAACTTTTTTCATACCTCTCTAATATATTGTAGTTGAATTTTATCGTAACATCTACCTGATTTTGAAGAATAATTACAAAACTTTAGTCGTTCCGAAATGGAAATTTTATAGTTAAACAATGACAAGAAAAATTAATAAACAAAGGAAATAAAATAAATTTTTATATCACTAAAATTCCAAACTTGCATTTTGCTTTCTTCTTTTGCGGTATTAAACAGAACATTGAGAAATAGAGCTTACCTCCGAAACTTAATTTAGTATACATTGTGCCTTGAGAAACAGAGCTTCATTGATAAAAATATACAATTTTAATGGATCTGGGTTTGTTGCCTTTTATTTGTCGTATCCCCAGTAAACTAGGCTTTTGCCTGTATCTCACTGAGGATATTTAGCATATAAAAATAAATTGATACTACTTTCCGATTTTTGATTACACAAAAACCAAACCCTGTTGCACATTTTCATCAACTTGACACACAGTGACACTTAATTACAACTGGAAACATCATGCGAAATCAAACTCCTCACACATCATCACTCCAGAAAGACCAAAAATGTTCATCCCATAATATACCGCACACAATCATAAAAACGAAAATATACAGAAATACAAATATAAAACAACAAAAAGAAACCCACACTCAAGAGTCCACACAAATCTTTTCCACACGTCATTCATCCTGAAAGCCCAAGTACTCAAAATCCTGTCGCAATAACAACCACGTTCCGATCGACTGCCTAAATGGTTGTCCTCCCTTTACCTTTATTGAATTCGGCACGCCATTGTATGTCATGGGAGCCAAATAAGCATATTGCCTTTGGGCAAAAGAGGTTTTAACTCTAGGGATGGTGAACATTTCATTAGTTGCCATGCGTGTCATGTGTCTCTGCTGAGTCTGCATCTTCCCTTCCTCTCGATGGTAGTGCCAGAGAATGGATTTGAGATGCAAATTGGCTATGTTCAGGACCCGATACTCTCTGAAAAGTTCCGCCGTGGGATACCGGATAGGATTATAAAGTAATGCGAAACTAATTAGGGTAATACATGAAGCGCATGGTAAAAATTACAGGCCCCGTGAATTTATTATTATAGAATATGGAGTGGTTAAAATCATATTGATAAACATCAAATTGACCTCCATATTTTGAAGACAATTGGAAGTATACGAGTATATAGGTATGTAAAATCAATCCACAATTTATATGTTTTGAGATAATAGGGAAAGCGTCATGCCACTTTGTGGAAGGTTGTTTTAAGACGAGATTAACTCATGAAATGTTTATATGATAGGCTTGATATTTTACAAATATAATATAGAATTACGATTTTTAATATTTAAAATAAACCAATTTTTTTTTATTGGTTGGGTCTTTTTTTGCTCAAATATGTCCAATTCAAAGTAAGTAAATTAGCTATTTACTCACATATCAAATTAAACGAGTCATTCAATTCAATAGAAAAACTTTCAGAAATGGATTACATATTTTTTTCAAATTATTTTATGAAAATGTCTTAAATTACACGGGTAAACTTAGATTTTTTATCGTATACTTTAATTTAGAGTTGATATTACAATAATATCTTGAAAATATATTTTCGATCAAAATGAATCGAGTTGAAAACTCATGAAAAAAAATAATATTTGAACTCTTGACCCAGGTATTTTACTAAACCAATTTTTTTTTATTGGTTGGGCCTTTTTTTGCTCAAATATCTCCAATTCAAAGTAAGTAAATTAGCTATTTACTCACATATCAAATTAAACGAGTCATTCAATTCTTAAAATAGAAAAACTTTCAGAAATGGATTACATATTTTTTTCAAATTATTTTATGAAAATGTCTTAAATTACACGGGTAAACTTAGGTTTTTTCACGTATACTTTAATTTAGAGTTGATATTACAATAATATCTTGAAAATATATTTTCGATCAAAATGAATCGAGTTGATAACTCATGAAAAAAAAAAATATTTGAACTCTTGACCCAGGTATTTTGACACTATAAACATGTTTGGTAGCGTTATTTGCTGTGAATGATACGTCTACATTGAATCAAAATAAAATCATCTAAAATATTAATATTTGCAAAATATTGAGTAAATTGCTGAACTAATTTCAAGTCAAAATCTCATTTTCTAATTTAAAGATAAATAGTATAAAAATATTGATCAATATTCACATGGTAATACAATAAATCACAGCAACTTTTTCGTATAACAAAATATCGAGTATGAACATCTCAGTACACATACTAAATGAAAGACTATTTAACACATTTCTCAGTTTTATATCTACAGTTACTCATAAGACGCATTATTATTTCTGTTTACTTACATTTTTCTTTCTTTCGTATGGTATCCTTCCACATACACGAATTGGTGATTCGGATATGTTGACTAGTGTAACCGGGAGACAATATTGTATTCGGCCCGAATAATCGCGAAATCGGGTTAAGAATGCACGGAATTCACGGTTCGTCATTACAAATGTTGGTAACATTACCGCATATGAAGAGACAACAACACTAGCACACGTTTTTGGCACCTGACCAACTCTTTTTCTGTAAACCATTTTTAGTTTTTTTTTTGGGAACCATCGGGTGTTGAACCCGAAACTCCTGGGTGAAAGTCACGCGTCTTATCTACTAGGCTACGGAGATAGCATTACTTTTTTAAGTTATTGAGTTTCAATAAAATATATTTGATTTTTTTCCATTTCGTGTGTGGCAAAAACATCTTAAAGCTAAAGAGCTGAATATAATAAAAAAGAGATTTATGAAAAAAAAATTATAAGTGTTGGAAGAATTTTGATTAATATTTGCTATAAACTTGGAATAGGTAATGTACGAGTATTTATTTATTAGCAACATATTTCACTGACTCAATATCACGCTAAAATATTTTCGAGAGATGAAGCACGAAAATTAACGATATGTTTACATTCGCTCATATTTACGGATTCATAGTAAGACATAAAAATGTTCATGGAACTGATGCCGAATGATGTCGAGAATGTAAACACAAATAAGTTGCCGCGAAATGATGACAAGCCGTGACTGGTTGTTTTTAACGTGTATATTTTCCTCGTGTCGCTTTATTCTTAAAATAGTGTCTGTATGTACTCTCTGTAGGCAAAAGTCTGGAAAAAATACAAGTATTTTCCTCAATGTAGGATAGGATTTCATAATTACATTATAATCAGTATAGAATAAGAAATATATGTTTTCATGCATTGAGTGTCCTTTGTACGAGTATCTGTGGCAAAAATTCAATTTTCTTCCATAGAGGGGGGACTGGCCCTCCGATCTAGTGACGGCAGAATCCTTTATATACCAACTGTTATGAAACGGACGCTTATTCTATTTATTAGTCTATAAAGTGAACCCCAGGTTCCCCTGTCTTATCACCAGGATCCATAAACTATAAAATTAGATATATGACATTGTACATTCAGTAATTAGATATATCTAAAACGACATATTTCAACGTTGTCTAAATTTGTTTTTGGATAGTTGCCTAGGACCTGCAGATAAGTAGAGCGCGAGAAAAGTAGTTTCAGCATATTTATCCGAAATATATATTACCTGACCACATGTGACTGTCGGTCTTTGTGAGGTTTATGGGCACATGCTCACGTAAGTAAGTGTTCATGGATTTCGTGAGGATAGATAGTCATTTGAATGATTTATGCGACCATGTAACATGCTTCATTTATTTTTGTCTGGTTGCTTGGAAGAGACTGCCACCTGGCAATAAACCTGTCAGATTGTATTTGCAATAAAAATGTTAAATAAATAAAATAAATGTGACCTTTGCTCCTAGGCTGTCAATTAAAAATACTGCATTTTAATTGATTGTACAAGTCATCTGAATAAAATATTTGAGAAAGTGCGCATTTACCATTTTCACCATCAACTCCCGACTCCTGACATAACACAACGCATCACACATCATTATATTATATTATACATATCATGTTTTGCGGTTAAATGGGCTCGATTTGGGAACGATCTTCCTAGATTAGTCGAATGTGTTTTGTGCATATATTTTTTTAAGATAAAACTAATAAATCATTATTCATCTCAAAATATTCTTCGTCCCTAGCCCCTACACAATTCTCATCCTTATCCCTGTTTACTTTACGTTACATTTACTCAAATATTATATAAATTGACTTAGTTTAAGACACGTCATAGACACCGATAATAATTTCGAAACAAAAACTGGTTGACTGGAAGATATTGCATTAAAGCAATATATCAGACAGACGTACATATTTACATGAAATTGTTAAAAGAAATAAATAAATCTGTATTCTAAGAATACTTCACTCGCATATAATTTACTCGCATTTAAGATGACCAAAATCATACTCTAGTGTTATCTGCACATAAAATTGTTTTTGAAGTTCCCTTTATCTAAATATTACGATTAAGGAATATTTTGTTTGATTACGGACTGATTCATTAATAGTGTGTACATTTTATGTCTAATTATTGCACAATTTTGCACACTGTATGGAATACTGTTATTCTTAATACGTTATTTAAGTCTTTGGAAACTATTATTCTTATTTGAAGGGAAAGCACACGCGGGTTTGATTCACCAACCTTCTGCAAAGAAGTCCAGCGCGTTAACTGTAACTCCACGTAACTCGGTATAAATAAATAACATATAATTAAAATTCGCTAAATAAATCAACCAATGTATTTCATTAAAATATTATGTTATATATTAGGGACACGATTTACACATAATCGTATAGTGGATAGATCACTTTTATATTCTTCTTATAAAAAATATTCATGAAAAAAAATTGAGATGAGTAAATGGATTGTAGATATTACATGATTTCCTTTAACTTCATAAATATACAGTGATAAGGTAAGTTAAAGATCTAAAAAAATCTTAAAGCTAATTTATAACTGCACAATTAAGTTTAAAAAAATCAATTTTTAACGAAAAACGATATAATAAGGGCATTTTTTATAAATGAAAAAAGTTTAATCTTAGTATTATGACGTATATAAACCATTTCATTCAATCGTATCTATTGACGCGTAAATGCATATCATAACAATTAATATTTATGCAATATAAAAAAAGAAATGTGTAAAAACGAAAACAAAACTTTCACAATATTTTACGTAAAATAAATTTTCCATCATAGAATAAATCGTTTAATAAGTATGTTGAAAGTCGATGTATTAAGTTTATTCATTTTCCTTAACGTGATACGCTAGTTCAAATTACAATATTTACGACTTAATTGTAGTTTTTAATTTACGCTGTGGAATAGCAAATTTGTAAAGGTAGATACGTTTTCATTTGTTGGTGGATAACATACATACCACCACGCCGTTTACTTTCGGGGTAGACAGGGTATCATATTTTATTTTTAACTAGCTGTACCCGGCCACGCGTTGCTGTGGCTCAGTCTGGTTAAATGGAAAAGAAAGAAAAGAGAAAGCACACGTTTCTAATATGTTTAATTTCACAATGCTTGTGGGTATACAATATTTTTGATGTCTTTCAGCCACTCTCAGTCTGTCGCGTTCATCGCCGTGCTCGCAAATGATCGCGTCACACAAGAGGTCAATTCACGACATGATTTGAATTCAAATGAAAGATCGATTGCACTGAAAAAGAAGAAAGAAAATTATAACAAAAACATATAAAATTGCGAAACATTAAAAAAGGAACTGAATAATATTGTTAAGTTCGTAGACGTCTTTGTTCTTGGCGGCAAGAATAGCTCGTTCACTCAGCCAATCATGATTCTTATAATTGATTTGAATATTGAGAAATACTTTTTTAACCAATTCTTTTTTTGATATCACTAAATGGCAGAAGTTATGAGACAATGAAATTCGTCCTGAGGTCATTCATATCAACCGGCACCTTTCCGTTCCCAATTTCCAGCAATTGATGTGAGAATATCTCAGCTGATCGATCGTTTTGCAGCTGGACATGCATATTTGTAGTTAATTTCAACATCTTTACGTGTCGCCACAAAGTAGAGTATTTCAGGCAACATAGAAAACTGCGAAACATAAAAGTAACTAATTAAATGTTAAGGGAAGACAGAGAGATAATTGTAACTAATTAAATGTCAAGGGAAGACAGAGAGATAATTGTAACTAATTAAATGTTAATGGAAGACAAATAGATAATTGGAACTAATTAAAAAAAATCTCCATTTCTACATACGATTTGATAGATTTTGAAATATAAACATAGATATAAAATTAAATTCTATATAAAAAAGATACTTTTGATATTCCTACTGACCTCTTTCATCCCCTCTCAGCCTGTCGCGTTCATTCTGTTGAGAACTAACCAGTTCTGAAGCTGCAGAACGCGATCGCCGTGCTCGCAACCGTGCATCCTCTAGTCTGGCTACACGTCGTTCTGCTGCTTCCTCGACTTTTTTATGAACTAAAGCAGATCGATTGCACTGAAAAAGAAGAAAGTTATAGCAAAAATACATAAAATGGTGAAACTTTAAAAATGAGTGAAATTGTTCAACATTAAGTCATGAGACAATGAAATTCGCCCTGAGGTCATATCAACCTGCACCTTTCTGTTACCAATTTCCAGCAATTGATGTGAGAATATCTCAGCTGATCGATCGTTTTGCAGCTGGACACGCATTTGTCAAATATTTGTCCAATAGGAGTATTGTTAAGGAAATACAGAGATAATTGGGACTAATTAAATGTTAAGCAAAGAGAGAGATTATTGGAATTAATTAAATGTTAAGGAAAGACATTGCAAACTACGCACGAATTTAATTTGGATGTGACATGTTTGGACGCGTCATTAATGAACAATAAATATCGATTCTAATAAATACTCGTAGCAAGTTATTTAGGTAAATACATTACAAAAAACTAACAATAATGACAAATTAATACATCTTGTTACAAATTAGCAAAAATTTGGTAGTTCGTTTAAAATAAATATGACGTTTGTCAAACATGTACATACCAACATCACGTTGTCTATCTGAAGCAAATGATCGCGTCACTCCAAGAGATCAATTCACGATATGATTTGAATTCAAACGAAAATCACGAACAGAAAAATAAAAAAATAAGTTAAAAAAACTAAGTAAAAAAGATATTCTTAGAGGTAGATGTCAACAACGCACATTACGAAATGACAATGGCGGATAAATTAGCGCAGATGGCACTATACAAAAAAAATTATGTCGCGACTTTTCAATAAACGTATTTGAAAATTTATTATTTATTATTAAACATTAAACTATTAAATATTTTATTTATATAGATTTAATTATTTAATATTAATTCCGAAACGTCGAAAATGCAATGTGACATAACTGTCAAGTTTAGTTTGAGTTTGTCGCTGCAGGAGGCGCAAACGTTATTTTTTCTGATTTATAATCTTTTTTATATACACCGGTATATAAATAAAAATATATAAACTTTCTCCTATACGAATGCCAACTTTTGTCGAAATTTCAAAGCAATCGGTAGAGAACTTTCGGAAGATTAGATAACTATGATTAACGAACATTAACATTTTTATTTATATACGAGTAGATTAACTATGTTAATTAATTTATTATGAAAACTTAAGTGTGTTGCCCAGGAAAAGATTACAAAACGAAAACATAATTTTTCCAAACATAAAGAAATTATAATGAGAATCAATGTGAATCAAAATGAGTCTTGACTGTTTTAGTAAAACAAAATGAAACATATTAAATCTTCACATTAATAAATACAACGATTATCGTTTCGATTATTCGGTTTTGTTTTTTTTTTCGAAAAATACACAAAAATATTTAGGGTCGAGAAGAGTTTCGATTTTGGAAAGGATATCACTGTCGACAAATGGAACAAAAACATTCCAAACAAAAATGCGGTTCGCTTTCAACATGAGACAACATTCCATCGGAAACTCCGAGTTATAATGGCAACAAATTCCTCAGTTCAGACGATGGCGAAAAAGTGAACGGTGTCTTCCCTAACAAGAGAGTGTCAATGATGGTACGAGTACTCACTAGCAATTGTTCAATGAGGCAGTTAAACTATATCGTAATATATAAGATTCATCTTTTCCATAGATTAAATCATTTATATGCAAGCCGAAGTGACATTTTAAATGAATGGATTTAATTTTTTATGGCGTCAAGTGTCCAAATTCAATCGGAAGGCGCATTATTTAACGTTGAGTCTTTCTCAAAGATCCCATTAGAAATATTGAGGAGTTATTAGAAATATTTAATTTATTAATTTTGTGCGTTTGTGGACTTGGAAATGTAACCCTGGTTGTTTAATATTTACATAACTTCAATATGAGATTTAATTAAAGAAGTATGTTATGCGTTCGTAAACTTAGAAAAAACATTCGACAGCGTGATAAGGGACAAGCTATGGAAAATATTGAATGAGTATGGTGTTGAATGTAAAATAATATGTGGTATTGCGTCAGTATACGTCGAAAGTAGAGCATGTATTAAAGTGAATGGTGCCTTGAATGAATAGTTTAATATTTCGAAAGGCGTGAAACAAGGATTCGTTATGACACCCTAGTTGTTCCATATTGATAGATTCATGTTCGAAAGAATTACAGAGGTCAATTTGTGGCATACAAATGTCGAATAGGAACGAAAACGGTTTACTGTATGCAGATGAAATGGTGTGTTGGCGGAGGGTGAAGATGAATTGTAAAGTTTGATAAGTAATTTGTATGAGATATGCGAAGAGAAAGATCTGAAAATGAATGTTGCGAAATCCAAAGTAATGGTGATAGAAAAGGGTGAAAGGAAAAGTAAATACGATATATGGGTGAATAGTGAAAAGTTGGAGCAACTTGAGGAATTTGGCTATTTGGGCAGTACGTTCTCCGATGATGAAATAGTTGAGAAAGATATCGAAGGGCGTGTAGCGATAGGAAACAAAGTCAATAGGGCACTAAAACATACACACTTGAACCGGACAGTGTCAAAGTCTGCTAAGATCATAGTCCAAAATAGTATTTTGGTGCCAACTTGGATATATGGGAGTGAAAGGTGGACGTGGAAAATACTGATAGGAGTTGAATGCTGTAGAAATGTGGGCATTGAGAACAATAATGTATGACCGATGAAAATGAACTTAAGGTTGATGTGTTAAATAAAATGAAGAAGAGAACGCTAAGATGGTTTGGACATGTGGAACAAATGAATGACTAAGAAAACAGATATAAAGTGCAAATGTGAGAGGAAGGGATGTGAAAAGAAGATCAAGGAAAGTTTGGTTGGATCTATTTAGTCTGTCTTTATATTCTGAAAGAAGGAAACGTAGAAATTCACAGAAATCGTAGAAGTTGTACGAGAAGGTGTATGGATGTGAAAGATACGAAGGATGTGTGTGTCAAGGTAAGAAAGTCTGGCGCTCTGTTCTGTCTATCTACCCCGATAGGAATATGGCGTGTTGGTATGTATGAATGTGTATGATTACATTTCATATACTACTCGTATATGAACTCTGAGTACTTTAATATGGGTAGAGGGCATGTACAACGAATGAAGAAAAAATACTGAAATAAATATTTTGTAAGCGGAAGGCGTGGTTGGATGTGACTTGAAAATAAGGCAGAAAATCCGATGGAGCTATATGGTATATGGATGAGATGGAGGCAAAAGATACATGCCCTCTATATATCTTGCCATTGGATGTGACTTGAAAAATAAGGCAAAAAATCCGATGGAGCTATATGGTGTATGGATGTGATGGAGGCGAAAGATACATGCCCTCTGCCTATCTTGCCGTTGCCGTGAGATAGCGTAATGAGATGTATTGGTGTGTATTTTAAATAAAAATTCTCAGTAGCATAAATATGATAAAATGCCGTGCCATGCCGTGCATTGTGTCTATTTTACTGTTGATGTTGTTTACTCTAAGTTCTTGAAACTTTCCACGGATTAAATATTTTTTATTATAGATGTTTTAAAAATTATTTGATGTGTTCGTAAAATCTTATTTTCTCGTATGTAGAGCTTAAACATAAATGTTTATAAAATATAATATTTCAAAGTAATATGTTAATATTTGCTGTGAAATGTTTTATTAATATTGTAGAAATTAGTGGAAAAACTGAATTTGAAGAAAAATTAGTGATTCGCATCTTATTGCTTTTCACGAAAATTTTAAAATAAAGATAATAAATATTTTGCCAAGTACAAACTACATATTCACGATATTATCACTGTGCAAAAGGTTATGAAAAAAATGAGTGTGATATACATGCAAAACAAAAAAAAGCTGAAATTTTGATTGAATACACAAATATGCTGACCAAATCCTATGTGTTTATTTCGATAAAATATATTTTTATAAAACCGAAATATTTTAAAAACAATAAGTACTACTTTTTAACAGAATTCACTAAGAAAAAAAAACAATTATTCGAAAAAGTAATATACAAACCGCAAAAGGGTTAAATAAACCGTAATTACCTACTCGATCGGTTGATCGCAACAGTCATGTTGTGAGAAGTTTGGACCAACGATCCTGTGAACGACGATGTCGGAAATGTTGTATATCGGAGATTATTCCATGCAAGACCACCCAGCGTTTGAGAGTGAATCGGAACACGTCTACATACTCGTATGTTACACTGTTATATAGTATAGGTATTGTATCTACATAAGGTAGCAGAACTCACATTGATCTAAAGCTGAGAAAACCAGATATTTTTACCATACTCGTAAAATGGTATGATCTACTCGTTTAGATAAAAACTTGTGAATTAGTGTTTTTGGGCTACTTTTACATTTTTCTCGCATTATTGAGTTAAATTATAGAAATTTCCATCCTCGAAAAAAAAATTCATGGCAGTTTTCCAAGAGAGAGAGATTTGGATAAAAAATAATTTTTATTTTATTGCTCTTCACGATGACTGTGTTATACATATATTATTAATGATTAATCGACCGATAGAATGTTTTATTTTTTTTGATACCCGATGTGATTACTAATTAAATTACTAAAAAAAATTGCAAATTGATAATAAATTGAAAAATGTATCATTAAAATTAAAAGTATAAGTAATGAAAATAACAAAATCCAATTACAACATACTCGTACATCAAACGTTGTAGTAAACATTTAACAAAAAAATATGAGTTAAAGATAATATAATAATACTAAACAAATCTTAAAAATCTGTAGATATTGTCTTTTATTCAACAATTCTTTTATTCAACAATTATTTTCGTCCAAGTGTATTTTTAAGTACATCCGCTTATAAACGGAAATCTTAATTGAATTTTTTTCCATACAATCAATAAGATTTTAATATCTCATAATGAATATTTATAAAATGTTCTGAAATCCAACTGTTCATTCAATTATTATATTCACAAGTAATATATTCATATAAACAAATAATCCTTACTTTTAATGAGTTATGCAATATTGCGGTAATGTTAGATGAAACAAAATATTTAATTAAAAACAACACAAAACATTAATTATTTTTAGTGTGAAAAAATACACAACGAATGAATGTAGAATGTGCGAACATTGACAGATCATCACACTTATTCGCGTAATCAAAGTTTGTAGAATAATATCGTGGAACAGACAAATGGAGACAAAATATACGAGTATTTACCGTCGTCCAGTGGAAGAGCATCTGTCTTTAATTATATAGTTTTTGGTCCGATTAACGGTGATGCTGATAATTAAGTTTCCGGGACATTTATTGACAGAAAAATATCTCAAAGGCATCTTGATGTCTCTGGTATAAAGATCAGATCAAATTTTCTTCCAAAAGCCTTGCGATTTTCTTCAATTCCTAAACTCACCGGTAGACTGTTGCATGTCCAGCAATACATAAGGCATTGTCGGAGAATTTCGATTTATTATTCCTTTTGATGACTTCGTTTTCAATTATGGTTATCAACCAAATATGTTCTAGTCGCTTATAGATATCGAACCATTTAAAAATCCTTCTGGTTAGTTGGGAAAAATCATTAAATGCCAATAAGGCTTCTAGATTGTGTTGTATATAATGGAAGTGCAAAACAGTAACACAATTAGTTCATAAGTTAACAAGTATCAATGGTTTTTTTAAAGCTGAAGATGAAAAATTAGGCAGTTATTATTGTAAGACGTTGGGACTAGATGGACAGCGGGATAGGTGAAGGAGGATGAAAGGGACCGTGGATATTGATGTGGACAAGGCAAGGCTTCAATTTCAGCTTGAGGGGAAATACATTTACTTTTACCTACTTAACACAAAGTCTTTCGTTGATTGATTTTTCAATCGCAGTTCTACAAATATTAATATTTTACCTGAAAAAGTACTTTTAATGATCACGAGGTCGAATCGATAGCCACAACACGAAATTAAACAAGAAAAATGACTCGGGAAGAAATCTCCATAACAATCGGTACCGCCGAATTGATTCAAGAACGGCGATCAATCGGAATGTGGTCTTTCGTTGAATTGCAACGGAATGTCCATTCTAATTGGTGGTATCGTTTCCATGCCGATACGACGGCCGATGGGATTGTGAGTTGAGAAATGCGCGCGTTCTCGCGGTGACGCGGCCGCATTCCAATGGGCCAGACGGCCGGGCGGAATGTGTGAGTAGCTAACCCATTGCATTGATTATTTTCTAAAGGAAAACCACTTTGGAAACATTTCATCTCATTTTTTATAATTTATACTGTAATCAAATCATTAAACCAATTTTTATAACAATTATTTTTAATGCGCTACAGTAGTAGAGTGTCATGATGAGTTCCTTTTGTACATGTATTAGTTTTCACGCCACTCCAAATCCCTCGACGCATCTTACAAGCGCAACTATACAGATAAACTGACAGCTAACAAGTCCAGCAGCTAAAAATGTGACTGAAACAACAGGAAGATTTAAGTTGCTGTAAATGCGTTGGCCTATATGTGTGGAAAGCATTACAATCGTTGAAATATTGTATGGTGTTGAGATGTCATGTCAATTAACCAGTGTCAGCACATAAAAGATGCATAACGTTAACCACAGGACAAGATATGTATCATCAATATATATTTATTACTTGGTCATTGTGTTTGATGTTTCTGAGAATTTGGAATGATCAACCGATGATGAAACACGATAAAACTTTCTGAATTGTTACCACCTCCCAAAAAGAGTCAATGAAAATTCGATGAAACACGATAATATAATAAAAATAAGAGCGAAACATAAGACATATTTGTTATTACCATGCTTAGCTGTGTGAAACCTTGGTATATCTGTTATTTTATTGATATCTTAAATTTTATTCAGTAAATGTAGTTATACTTTGTAAAGAACACTTACGAGTAAGTGTCGAATATCTATTCAATAAATAAATAATATAAACATTTAACCTGCAATTCACTATTTACACGCTGTAGTTCATTTTTATTCTCAGCCACTAACTATCATGTCATCAGCGTATAACAATCCATACACATTCCTGTTCAACATTATTATGCCACATTTATTTTTACAAACCCTGATGAATTTAAAGCAGTTTTTAATTGAAAAGAGCAATTGTGACTATTATTTATGATGTACTCGTATGTTACTTGTACTTTTTTTTTCTGTTTTCAACAATGGTTTTTTCCGTAACGATTACGTGTTAATGTTTTGTTATTTTTCAATTTTGTTATTGATTTTCATTTTTGTTACGTAACATGTTTTGAAGTTTGAATAATTGCTGTCTTTATTTGAATTTTGTTTATTTTTTTGTGTAATTATTATTGAATTTCGATTTCTTATTAATACTGCAGCCGTTAAAAATTAATAAATATAGTTAGTTCTTTACGACACACTTATGTGAAGCCAACGGGTTAACAGAACCGGACCTACACGTAAGTGGCTTTAACAACCGAAGGAACGCAACGGATATATTCATTCATCGGCTTCTTTCTGGAGGTCACTTTTAACTCAAACGCCTTTATATGTCAGAACTAGTTGTTCGCAAGGCTTATGAAGAATATTACGCTATTTATTGTACAAATTCAAATTGACAATAATTTATCAACGGTGGAATGTATGGAAATCACAGTTGTAGTAGGCAGGATATATGAGATGTACTCGTATAAGGATATAACAGGTAGCTAGCAGGCGTGCTAGTTCGGTAATCGAGATATCTATAACATTAAGTCGTGCGATCATCAAACATTACTCGTATGTATGAACGGGAGAAGGTTTGATGCTTTTTATATAAATTTAAAAAAATAAGATAACGTAAAATATGAGAACAAAAAAGGCCTTGCCCTAAACTACGAGTATATGAAATAGAACTTAAATTAATTGAATTTTAAAAATAAATCGTTTTAAGTATTTTTTGGTAATATTGAAGATAATATGTCTTGTATACACAAATAATAAATGTGGTAATTGACCGTACAGAAATAAACCCCATCGCGTCGTTTCCCCGTTGGGGTAGGCAGAGGGACAGAGCGCCAGACTGATTGTGGCAGGTCAATTATGATTGAAAGTCTGAATGGTAGAAATAGCCAATCCGCTGGAATAATTAAGTGAAGTGAACACAAAAATATGATGTATTCCTTACGTCCTCCTTGCATACCGCTGGGAACGCCGTTAGTAAGTTGGTTAGACACGTGTCCGCCACCCGAGGGTTTTGAATTCGATTCCCGATAGTATTAGTGTACCACTTGTGGCAGTATTGCAAATACGTGACAAACTGTATGTTACGTGCGTACTCGGTAGTTCTAAAAGTTTCAATTATTGGTACCGAAGACAACGTTATCTTCTGTTCACGCTCTTCAACATACTCGTACTTCCTTTACCAATATAGATATGCCGAAGAATATCATATAAATGAGCTAATGAAGCTATGAGCTGCGCTCATCAAATTATGTTAACAGGTTGGGGACGATAATCACAATATGTACACAAGTTTATTGCTGTTTTTCATTGTTAACCAGAAATATGTATAAAGGTAAGAAAGTGAAAATTAAACACTAAATATTCGTTATAAGTTATCATTAGAAATTAAACTTTAAAACATTGGTCGAAAGACAAACGTTCAATAATTAGGACAGAATAATTGAACGAATCAATTTTCATAAGTAATATTAAACATTTAATTTATTGAGACAAAATTTCAAAACACAGATTTTAATAAGTTCATGGGCGGACCAACACAAGAAGAATTATCGTTTTATTTCACGAGGTTGTAATATATTATACAAGGAGGTAATTATTCTGAGCTTGAGTCAACTACTTTGAAAGAGGGCATCGGGTAACAATTAAAAACGTTTGATAAGAAGGAAGTAGTAAGGTGAATGTACAGAAAAAATAATACAAGGCTAAAAAACCGATACGGAGAACACGAAACAAATAAAAAAACACAATTTTTGGAATAGATAAAAAAGTTAAGAACTTCAGCATATTGTCATTTTATTTTAAATGCTGCCGTTATTTTGTAAAAAAAAAACTGCAAGGTGAAGATGGATAAAAAAAATGCTGCGAGTATTAATGCCAATTCTATAGATCAATTTATAATATTTTCCAGTACTCCATTAGCATTTATCAGTGAAAAGTACAGTTTTTGATTATTTTCTGTTCATAAAATCAAGTGTTTTTCCGTACTAAAGAAAATGTTCTTGTGTGATAAATTGAGGTCGCACCGCATACTCGCTCCACACACTGTAACATAATGTTTGTATTAATTGGATTCATTACGTTTTATTAGGTTGTAATCAATTTTGAATTTGTTTTTAAATTGCAATATTAGTTGCCGAGCACACACATTTCATAGATCAATAATTATGCTTTAAAAAAAATCCAAGATAAAAAAATGGCAATCAAGTGGAATATGATAAATATTTACTATTTACAAAATTGTAGAACTTTAACCATCTCAAGAAATAAAAACCTAAAATAAAAATGGCCATTACTCAAAACACTTATGGTTGAGTGGCACAATTAGATATTTAAAGTATTAAAATGGTTCGGAAAAGATTTGTTTTAATGAATATAAAAAAACAACCTTAGATGACTGGTCGTCTTTTGACATAAAGAGATGAGTGAGAAACTTTTGAAGGTTTGCACACAGGGTGAGTGAATAGCTGATGCGAATTTTGAACGTGCGATGAGAAGTTGTTGAATATGGTTTTTTTTCATTTATTTATTTTATTCGGGAACTTTACAGTACAATACAATTCATAAGTACAATATTTAACAGTAAACCAATCATGCAAACACATTATAATTAGAAACATAAACAATCGGCGAAACAAAAGAAAATACACAAACTTGACAAATGTAAAATTAAATCAATCCAAAAACGCACAGCATGTGACATATGTTACATACATACTGCTTGAGGAAGTCGGGGCGGAGGAAGAGGAAGAAGCGAGCTTCTTTTCTTTTCATGTTTCAACTCAGTCAAATATCGCACTTTGGAGCTGAGGGCTAAAAGACAATATGAAAAAAAAAAATAAAGATAAATAAAAAAACTCGAATAAAAAGTATACAGTTTGATCACTAAGATACTCTTTAGTTCAGAAGACATCTCTGGAATGTTATCAAATGTGTGAAAAACAGCGATGCGGCTGAACAATACATTGTAATTGTGTTGATGATATAATATTATGATGTGGTTGGAATTCCACAAATATGTGCAAGGATGTAAATGTTTTAGTGTTTGGGGAAAATATACGAAATTTGTGATTAAGGAATTAGGCCACTTCGACACAGGTCTTATAGACAGGTGATTTTTTATAGCCTCAAAATGGTGCGTTCGTGTATTGATATGTATTTGTACTCTTTGGTTCGTCTTTCGATCAAAAATAATTAAATTTGAAATGTATTGTGAATGGTGAATTTTTTATTAATATTTTTAATTTTTAGAACAATCAAACTTTTATGGGCCAAACACAATATGAACACTACCAATTTTGGTTTTTCATATCACACACTCCGATCTTGTATATCTGTTTAAAAAAAGAGCAAATATATTTTCATTTTTTTTAAATGTCATATGTATGGTATGAATGGACCTTAATTAAACATAGGTTTTATAATAAAAGCACGAACGCTAGTTTTTAATCGACAGTGTGAAGTAGGATATGAACCAATGCAATTAAGAAGAATCGCTGTGTTGGGCATGCCATGAATTCATCAATCGAGGTACTGCGTCTCCGTTTTCGCAGAAGTATTCTTTTGCCATTTGCTGTACACCAGCATATCTAAGAGATCAACCGGGTGCGTTGACACCGCGCGAAATATTTACGATTTAAGCCTGATTTAGCCCGACAGTCCAGACAGTGCATCACATCCTTTGAATCAAATTTAGATGCAAGTTGTCCACAGACGATCACGCCGCATCGTGCCGTCGTCTAACAATAAAGCGCGGATGTGCCAAATGCGGAGTAACGGGATCTTGCGGACATGCAACCAACGTATACGCGCGACGGGATAACGGCTGCGGCTGTATTGCGTTATGGGACTCGGCGGAAATCCGCGCTGCGTTTCTCGACAAATCACAAACTCCAGATATTTGACATAGGCTTTTGCATACAAATGTCTCACACGTCGATTAAATTTAATTATAATTTATGTTAGCTATTTAAGACGATTATCATTCAAAATAGAAACCAACATTATCAGTAACATAAATACATAAAAATAACAAATTTGTGAATGACGACACCCGTGACCTAGTTGTTATTTGTGTTACAATCAAGGGACTTTGATTTGATTCTCGATGGTATCCATAAAACAACATAGTACGTTTTTTCCCACAAGTCCTTTGATAATCTGGTTGGTTAAGGTAATTGCCACATGCCAATAAGCCCACTGGGTTGTATTGTTTACAACCGAAATAAAATTCTATGTAATATATTTTTTGATTTGTCGATTTTAGTGCGTTCGAATGCTAAGTTAGAGTGCCTTTGATGAGAGTCTGATTTTTATATGGCGCTATATAAATTGTCATTTAATTATTATTATTCTGGTATTCACATGAAAGCATTATTTTCAATAAAGACACTTCAGATTGATAATGTAACGGTTGTTATGGGAGACAAATTAAGATCGATCTTCAATAGAAATCAAAATTTTCTTTATTAGTAAACGGGACTTCGCACAATGGTGAAAACTGAGCTATCTAAATGAACTTCTCTGGCGGTGACACACAAGAGTGTAAAAATGATATAAGAGACGAGGGGCTATAGGTCTGACGTTACGGAAAAAGCAAAATACCTCGCATTGCAGTAAATGTTCTAAGGGTTGGAGTTGCCAGTACTTCGTAACATACTTCAAACGCGATAAAACTGTTTTGCTATCAACAAAATCATAAGAATTTTATTTAAAAGTAGTGTTCGACTTTTTGAAAATTATATTTCTATATAATGACCCTTTTTGGATTTTCGGTGAAAAATAAAACTATAATATATATTGGCACAATGACATTTGTTAATTTATTTGTGAAATTCACGAAAATAATTTTTACTTCTAGAAGTAGCTATTCCTATTTCTACCTTTTTGATGAACATATATCTCCAGCCAATCAATCGACTAAGAATTTCAGAGTGAAAAATATTTATTTGTTGAAAAATTGTACCCAATTTGAGATTGTATTACAAACGACATTGTTGAAGATCAAATCTAATTATTAAAATAAAATTTAAAAAAACATTTGTTTGTGCGTTAATTTTATATTTAGACTCGTTTTATATTTGGTCTTGCATTAAAACGAAATTCCAACGAAAACAAAATAGAAAACGAAATTCATTCAATACCACATGCAAATGATATTTCTAAATATTTTTTTAACGATACAGGTATATATTTTGCCACGATGTTTGTTTCCAGAATTTCATGACTATTATGAAAAAAAAAAAACAGTTGATAACATTACGTTATCTCTCATACACCTACGAGTACATATGAACATATATTTTTTGTAACAAACTATCGTCATGATTCGTATTCTGGGTACATTCAACGCCTTAAAAAATATCAGTGTTATCGTAATATCCAACGAACGTGTTTTTAAATTTGTATATTACATGTATTATTGTACATATGTTAATCAATTTGAAAAATCATTAATTAAGAAGAATAATGCTTTACATATTCTGATAACACTTGGAAATCAATTCCTTTCAAAATCGAAGACACTGAAGTTTGGAAATCCCCTTTCGAAAGTAGCCCATTGTACTTAGCGGGGAAGATTCTCCCACTTTTTGCAATGGCTAGCTTTGCTCCGAAACGCAGTTATAATATCTAAAACGGTTACCGCATTCCACTTTAGTCATGCACGATTTCTCTGTCTAGTCTGCAATGTCTGCGGCTGTCGGGGTAGACAGACATAAGCGCGAGGCAGTGAGAATAAAATGAAATAAAAAGGAAGAGGTCCTCCTAGAATAGCTCTTGTAACACCATCCGTTTCAGCGACACAAAACGATTCAAGTGTCGGCCAATTTATCATAGGTTGGTGTACAAGACATACGTAGTTCTTCAATGCAATATAATACACCAGGACATCCTCCATAAAGTTTGAGGTGTATTGGGCAAGTTGTAAGAAAAGGGTGAACGCGATGGACCAAAAATATAAAATAAATGAGGTCTTTGGTGGTGGCCTATGCCCTGAAGAAGATAAACTGGATTTACTTCAAACATTTTAGTATGCACAGAAAAAGTTTACATATGAACCCCCCGACAAATTTGAACATTGTAGTGCTAGTATTTTTTGGAGAAAGAAAACTAATATTATTTTATGGATCCTTAAAACTAGGCGCTTAGGTGACTATGAATATGTTATATCATGTGATGTGGAGCGATAATTAATTTCATCGATTAGAAAACATAAAGAAATATCGATTGATAAGTAACTAAACGAGTTGATTTTGTATCAACACACAAAATTATTTTCCATATACATTATTGACGTTATATCGCGATAAGTTCGTAAGAATTAATTGTCAGATAGGGAAGAAAAAAGAAATTGGCATGCATATGAGAAATATAGTGCCCACTTGCCGACTTCAAACAAAAAGACGTTATTTTTTTATAAATAAGGAAATTAATTGTGGTTCCACATTCATGCAGATAACTGTAACGTGCAAACAATCACGTTAACGTAAAGGAAATCCGTTAACCGCTATCTAAACGAAAGTTTAATTTGTTAAATGTTGCGCACCTGCTATACTTGGTAAGGTTAATCTGTAAATTGGGCGATCATATGAGTTAATTGTTCTAATAATCCATTGGCTGATTATAGGCCAATAGTTAAGTGTATTTAAGATAAAGATATACACATGAATAGACTAAATACTACGTAGTCTCCATCATTATTGTAAATGAGAAAGAGAGAAGCCAACACTAAATGATAAAAATAACCAGACCTTACCCTTATACATTATGTCTCTAAGGGCTGGGTATCATGCCAGTAGCTATCAGGCTGATAGTGAATTGTTTTGGAATTTATTATTTGCCTTCAATTGCTTGCTCTATAAAAATAAATATTATTTGGAAAAACATATATTTAAAAAAAACATATATAGAATTGAAATTTGGAATACGGGAGTTCGAAACACCGAGTCTTTTTGTAACTAATTTTATATAAATATGAACCAATATAACAAATTATAAAACTTTATCGTCTAAAATAATTAAGTCAAAAACTAAATTAGACAAACGGATATAACTTGAGAGCTAACAACTATTTATCTCAAAGAAGATTTTAATACGTATCAAAAGTCGTAGGTATTTAAGGTCAAGATTCAGTAAAACCTCGGATATCATGGTGACTTATGGATTGATTTTATGTCTAAACGTCTTTAACATATTGTGAAATGAGGTTTAAAAAAATCCTAGTTATGGTTTCATTTATATATAGATAAAATCTATAGTACAATATATTATAAATTTCAAGACACATACGAGTATAAAATAAATTGTGACAATAATGTAATATAAGTTTGGAGGAAACAAAGCAATGCAAGAAACCCCCATAAACATAAAAAAAAGAAAAATAATAACCTAAAGGTATGTTTGGATAATTAAAGGTTTTACAATATATTAACTTCAAATCTGTAACAATTATTAAAAATAGAAATAAAAACAGAGCACAGGTCAATAATTTAGTATTAATATTTGATAAATCTAATAATTCCACATCCTGTTAAGATCAAGAATATTAAAAAAAACCGACACTGATCTCTTGATGTGGCGAGATATGCATTGCAGCTGTCAATAGGATAAGTTTACTAAATTTGTTAGATCAAGGATCAGCTCAAAATTGAAGCACCGCTAGTGTACGAGTATATCCGGATTAAATGTTTATTAAACCGGAAAATTTCAAACAAGCTTGTTTTTACATTAAAAAAGCTGAGATTATAATAATGAAATGATGAAATTCTTTATCAAAGTAAGATAAGGGAGTTCGAATCTCATCGATAACTCTTAATAGCTGTCAGACCATTTGAAAGTGAAAACTTGAACATAATGAAGAAATCAATAGCGTCTAGTCTAGACGCGAGGGTATTCGAGAAATCGTGATAAAACAAACATAAATCTTAAAAATGAAGAACCACGATAAAATGAATTTCAATAGGGTAATATTTTTTGTATTAATCGAAATTTCAGAGAAAAACTAATGGCGTATTTTCCAAAACCTATACCACTTTGTTGAATTGAATAATGTTCCTAGATAAAAATATTCAATTATAGAGCGATGTTCGTAAATGAACTCGACTCCAAATGCACTCCAAAGCCAAAGAGGCATGCCAACTACTGTATTTAGTTGTTTTTAAAAAGCATTTGATGACATTCTCAATTAAAACATGATTTTGCTAGAAAAACGTATAAAATAATACAATTTTAAAAGAGGTGGAAAAAAATACATATATAATTTATTTTTATTCTTTTTTATTTCACCTGACGAGTTTATTGCCATGTGGCAATCTCTTCCAACCAACCAGAAAGATGTTTAAATGGCCTCTAAGTAAAAACCAGACTGGAATTCCATTTTAAAAAAATCTGGATTATTAAAAATTATTATTATTAAATTATTATTAAAAAATTCATAAAATTACTAAAAAATAGAGAATTTTAAAACGTTTAATATTTTTTAATAAAATAAAAAAAAAATCAGTTTAAACCAGTAGGTTGATTCTGGATATGCCATATTGATTGAATTTATACTTTGTCGTAAAAACGAATTGAGAAAATAATTTTGTTCGAAAACATAAAAATTAATGATGTCAATAAAACGCGTGAAAGAGGAAAAATTCTGAGTGTAGCAAGATTTCATTCAAAAACAAAAACAAGTATATGCTATAAATAAAATGATTATCGTGAGTGTTGGTGGTCAATCCTCACCACAAACAGGTTGGGCAAAGGTGATTCAAAACATATTTTTACTGTGTGAATGCTAAACATATATTTTAAAATTAAATCCTTTTTACATATGCTATTTTTAGAAGCGATTTTTTTAAAAGCAATCCACCCACACACTACGGTGATTTGTACTGCTGAGGTTTAAAAGACTATTTATTATAAGAGAGTCAATATCATTAGTGAAATTAAAAAATACAACCATTTTTAGACGATTCAGCTGACTGAAGAAATTTCACAATCGATTTATAAATGGAAAATATATTCGAAGACGAAACGCAGCATTCATTGGACGCGGCAAAGATGTGGCAAACAACAAATTAAATCTGTCCCGTAAAGGATAACCGAAAAACACAAAATCTATAGTCTCATCGTTTAGTCCACACCCTCAGCCAAAATCATCTACAATACCAATTTTATAAAGGTAACTAGCCACTACGCAGTGATTCATCTGCAAGCGACACATGTTTGACACTTGTGCATTATTATATTAAACTTCGGTTTCAAAGGGATAGATTGCTGGATTGGTTTTATACCTCGAGTCTTTATTTACATCAGATATATCCCAATCAAGCGACACATGTTTGACACTTGTGCATTCTTATATTAAACTTCGGTTTCAAAGGGATAGATTGCTGGATTGGTTTTATACCTCGAGTCTTTATTTACATCAGATATATCCCAATCGCTGCCAAGAGTCTTCTTTAATTTTATATAAAAGATTGGTTAATAACGTCTTCAAGTATTTTTGATCCATAAAATTGCATAAAAAGCGGCGAGATATTTCCTTGGCAGCGATTGGGATATATCAGTTAAAATGTTTGTTGGGTAATTTTTGCAAAATTAAGTACAATTCAAGTCAGATCACAACTTTTAGCCGATTTTTTATTTCATAATTAATTACAATAAATATATATTTTGGGTGTAACTTTACTTCACATGAAAAAGAGTTTCAAAATAAAACGATTTAATTTAAAAAAAAATAAACATAAGGTTTCTTCTTACAAAAAGCGTTTTCTTAATTTTTTCTGGGGTAAACGAACTTCAGAAATAAATAAATTCCCGTGCTATGAAAAGAAATTTAAAGAATAAAGGGACATATTTCGAAACCAGAAATAATATTTAAATCTTTGAAAGTTTATTGTAATAAGTTTCCATTTATAGGAATTATAACTTGTTCAAAATCTGTATCATAAAATTTTAATAAAAGAAAAAGTAATTTGTTTCGATATACTTATTGTAATCAGATTAAAATGATAATCAATATCCTGGTGCAGGGAATGATTTATGCTAAATAAAACAAAAAATATGTTCAGAAATGGTGATAAACTGTGTATGTACGATAATAATTTTTATGCAAGGAACGATAAAGAATAAATAATTTGGATTAACAATATATACAAGAACTGTAAAAAAAACAAAATTTAAATTAAGGGATATAAATAATTCGAGAAAATTCAGAAGCACCAGAATGTGAAAAAATTATCATAGAAAATATTTACAAGACGTTGAAAAAATCAGCATAATATTTTTTCATTTGAAACAAAAACAAATATATGTAAACATTTCGGTCGTAATTGAAATAGTAAACGCAAAATTCAACAGGAATTTAAGGTGAGTTTTATAATAAAGAAATTTTTAGCAAATTTACCTAAAAAATACACATGAAATACGAAAAACAAATTTTCAAGCAAAACCTTTATAAATCTCATTATTTACATAAAATTTACATTGTTTTTGTAATATAGTTATTGTTCCTTAATTTACATTGTTTTTGTAATATAGTTATTGTTCCTTAATTAACATTGTTTTTGTAATATAGTTATTGTTCCTTAATTTACATTGTTTTTGCAATATAGTTATTGTTCCTTAATTTACATTGTTTTTGTAATATAGTTATTGTTCCTTAATTTACATTGTTTTTGTAATATAGTTATTGTTCCTTAATTTACATTGTTTTTGTAATATAGTTATTGTTCCTTAATTTTTTAAGAATTTATATTGTTTGTAGGAGTTCCCAAAATTTAACAAATACAAAAACCCTAAATTATCATATATTCTCATTATTTCGCGTACGACTTGAGAATTTCACATCTATAAAAGTTTACTGTTACATATTAACTTTCCTTATGAATTGTATTGTTTTGTTAAGTTCCTGAATAAATTATAAAAAAAAACAATAATAATGTAAATATTTCGTGAAAAATGATGAAACCATTTGTTTTGACTATTTTTAAGTTGTTAAAAGTTTAAAAGAATGATTTTAAAATACATTATTATAATTTAAATGAATAAGGCCAACGTGTGCAAGGTAACAAGACGTAATTGGAGCCTTTGATCGATTGTTAAAAAAATACCGTTAAAAAGAAACACACATAATTAGTAAATGAAAAACAATATAGGAGAGAACATATGTGCTTAAACGTTTTACTTAATATCTTCCTGAGTTATTTGATCTTTATTGAATTACACTTTCGTTGGATACAGTACACCCTGCCAGGTTTAGTGACATTTGATAATCTCTTCTAACCAACCAACCAGAAATATGATATAGAGGCTTTAAGTGAAAACTTAGAATGGAAAAAAAACTGGAATCCTTTTATTAAAAAAATATTGGATTCCAACGGGGATCGAGCCGGCAACCTCCGGGCTGTAAGATGGCAGTCTTACTAATTAGGTCACGCATGTTAGCCTTATTGTATTTGCCAAAACATGGGTTCCAACGGGTATCGAGTCGGCAACCTCCGGGTTGTAAGATGGCAGTCTTACTAATTAGATCACGCATGTTAGCCTTATTGTATTTGCCAAAACATGGGTTCCAACGGGTATCGAGTCGGCAACCTCCGGGTTGTAAGATGGCAGTCTTACTAATTAGATCACGCATGTTAGCCTTATTGTATTTGCCAAAACATCATTTTGTATGTATTTAAGTTGACCCATTCTCGTTATTACCACTTAATAAATTTATTTTTTGTTATTTAATTTAGTTTAGCATTTTTATCATCTTATTTTTTATTTGATAATACAAAAATACCACTTTATTTAATAATGACATAAATAACTGGAAACAGTGGGTACAATATGTCATATTGCATGCTTTTGTTAGTTTTTTTTTCATAAATAAACTTCCATGTATGTTTATTCATAAAACACCCCAACAAATATGCATGTTATTAATAAATCAACTATAAAGCAAAAACATTCCTTATTCTTTCTTAATACCAAATTACGCGCATTCTACACGTAACTTGATGCCATGTATTTGATGAATTTTGGTTTCAATATGATCCATATATTAAGTATAATAAAAGTACATGATACAAAAACCAGAAATTATTCTTCTCTGTAGCTAGCAGTATGCGCTTCAGCCTGCGTTCCGATGAATATAATCATACATTCAGAAAAAAAAATGTTTTATGGAGCATTAATGGCGCAAAACATCGACATTTAGTTGGGAAACCCGAGATCAATAACCTCAAAAAATATATCGTTGGGATTGAAATGAAATTTAAATGGCACGAAATCGATTGTTAAAACGGCGTGCTCGCCTTTACCTCGTAAGGCCTCAATTGATTGTTTATTTCTCGCTAAACACAAAACGGTTGACAATCATCTGTTGATAAACCAGTTTTGAATGTTCCGATTGAAACGATTTGCGTGAATTTTGTTTTGTTTGTGCAGAGTATTATCGGATACTTTAACGACAGCAAAGTCGTTATTTTCGGTAGATGATTTCAACATCTCCGAATTTTCAATGCGGCTTCTATTTATAAAATTAAAGCTGTAGTAAAATTTGTTAATACTCTTAATGCATAGTTTTCATTTTCCATTTGATTCAATTTGTGCTAAGAATTCTAATGTAAAACCAGCCATACATTTAAAAATTAGAGACGTTCATACAAGAATTCATAAAAAAATATAATACTCGAGCACGGAGATTATGCCATGCATTTATTTTTCATTTAATTCAATAATTATTGACCGACGAGATTGACTAATAATTTTGACATGAAAAATAAACGATTAAACAGCGAAAATATCAGAATAAACATTCAATAACTATGACATAATAAAAAAAAATTCAATATCATCAACATAAAAAAATAAAAAGATTTACTTTCCTTTAAAAAAATATTTACGAGGAAGCACGAGTAGTAAATTTACTCGTTCGTGCTTATATTATATTATATAATTAAAAGAATTGCGATGGATACGACGAATACACGAGAAGATTTCCCTCAGTTATCTAAATAACTCGTCTAGACGAAATGCAATAAAGCGTGAAAAAGTTTTCAGATAAATCACTCCGCGTACAAGAGTTTGAAAAGGGTTAAAGCACATGGACAGACAAAGGATATACACATAACTACAAGACGGTGTATTAGGCATTAATAAACAATAAAAAAGGTCATCGTTCGGTGTTCACGATTTGGTAAAAAAAAACAATCATTTACACATTGGCACATAATATGATTCGGTCGAAATGCGATAGTCATCGATTACTCGTTGCAAAGTTGTTATTGATGACGGGCAAAGATATCCAAAGTGTTGGGGATGAGTACTTTAACAATATTACGCAAAATAGACGTCAATATTTAAGGATACTCAAGCACATCATCATCACCATCATTGCCAACCTGGGTCGATCCACTGCTGGATGAAGTTTTCCCCAAGTTCACTCCAAATAATTCAGTTTTTGCTCGATGATGCCATGTGACGCTATCATGCTTCCTGATTTCATCCATCCAGCGTACCTTCGGTCTTTTTCTAGGCCTCTTTATGTCTCTTGGGTACCATTGGATTATTTCGGATGTCCATCGGGAATCGGACATTCTGGCTATGCTTCCCTTTGTGCGGTCTGGAGTTTTTGTGTGTTCTTTGCTATGAGCGTCCATATCTCACAGCCATACGTAAGTACTGGGAGAATATATTGGTTGTAGATCTTTCACTTCAAAGATATTGGGAAATCCCTTTTGAAGATGTTGTTCAAATGTCCAAGTGACTTCCATGCTGGTTTTGTCTTTCGTGCTATTTCCTCCGATATGCCACATACAAAGCAAATAAGGTGGCCCAAATACACACATTCCTGGACAAGTTTCAGCTGCTTTCCATCTACAATTATTGTTTTTGGGGTAGCAAAGCTGTTCATCATATATTTGGTTTTTGGCATATTCATTTTTAAACCAACTTCCTTACTGACCTCAGGCAATTTCTGCAGTTGGTGCTGAAGATCATTTGGGGTTTGTGAGAATATAACGATATCGTCTGCAAATCTCAAATGGCTCAGGTATTTTCTATCAATCACCGAGCCGTTATTATCCCATTCCAGTTTACTAAAGACATATTCAAGTGTAGCTGTGAATAATTTTGGGAAATAGTATCTCCTTGACGAACTCCCTTGCCAATTTGGAAGGTTTCAGATGATTTGTGGATATGTATTTTTGCTGTTGCATCCTTATATATGATGTTGAACAACTCAATGTGCGCCCTCTGAATGCCTTGTGTTTTAGAGCATCTAGTATGGCAACATTTTGACTGAGTCAAATGCCTTTTCGTAGTCTACGAAGGGTAAGTATAGAGGAAGTTCGTATTCCTCACATCGTTCTATTATTTCCCGCAGCACTTGAATACGATCCATGTAATGAAATCCTTCCTGAATTCAACTTGTTTTCGTGACTGGTTCATATCAAAAGTTGTCGAGAGTCGGTTGATTAAGATCTTGGTAAATATTTTGTACATGGTAGGTAATAAGCTGATCGGACGGTAGTTCTTAAGATCCTCTTGATCGCCTTTCTTAAGGAGAATTATTACGGTTGCAGATTTTCAATCTACTGGAATGTCTTTTCCAGAAGGCACCTGTTAAAAAGTGTTGATAAGATGGTATACACTCCTCGAACTGTTTGTTTTAGGACAATGAATAAACCGTCGGTATTAGTGATCTTGCCGGATTTTATGCCTTTGATTACGTATCTGATTTTTCTGGTACAGTACCCGGCGGTTAGTAATACGCTTCGGGCTTAAGAAAGAGACTGTCGATTTGTAGAGCGTCGTCTCTATCGCACGGACTATTAGCGCATCGTGCGACAGAGACGATGCTCTACTAAGCGACAGTCTCTTTCTTAAGCTCGATGTGTATTGCTTACAGCCGGGTACTATAAGATAATTGGGTATATGAGAAGATCGTAGTTACAAATATTCTAAACGAGTGAGCTCCCAAAAAACGGTTAAAATATGTAATCTTATTCTCAATGAATTTTATCATATGCAAATTGTTATGAAAAATTAAATAGATATATTTATAAAATGTGTGTATAATAAAAAAATTAAACTTTTGCCTGATCGTTTTATATCGATTCCTGTAATACATACGTATACAAAAATCGAAAATATTACATAATTTTTGTAGGAAAATAGTTCATGTCTCCGTTATTTCCGAAGAAGAATAAACACAATACAAAGAAGTGAAAATCGACAAAATGAAGTGTAGAATGATGATTATCATTTTGAATATTCAAGTAAAATTATCTTATTTATCGATAAAGATTCAAAAATATTAATTCATCAAAGCATCTGAACAATAACACAAAACAAGTAAACATGCTACACAATGATTCATAGTTTAATTATCGTGTCATCATGTGTTTATCGAGTGAATAATATTATTGTTTTGAACCAAAATATTTCAACAGTGACTCCATCCAAAATATTATATAATTATGAGAGAATTGACAACACTTCGTTATTGACGAAACAATTAAAGGTATGTTATGTGGGCCCGGTTGAGTAGGCATACCAAGTTTTCAACAACTTTTTTAGGCTGAATTTTGAGGAATAGAGTCAATTGGCACCACTTTTGGAAAACTTCACTGGTAGAGATACTAAGAAAAAATAGTCTATAAGCTGAGCATTTTGTTCTCGAGGGCTTAAGAAGAATGTCGCCGGAATAATGCTGCGTTTATTATGTATTCGCTGAGCTTCGAAATTAAACAGGTTCATCGAACCACACACGGCCAAAAAAATAACTTTTAAGAAAAGGCATTCTGTGTCGCCTAGACCTATTCAATGGAATGTCTGGATGTTTTCAGAAGAATATTGAAAACGGAAATCTTTTCAAGAAGACACCAATGAGCCATTGGGGTGCCTCAACATCCCTAAAGGGTGCCGAACAATGAGTATTAATTCGTCTACAAAAGAAACCTAAACTAATAAAATTAAAATGATAAAAATGCAAAGTAATTAAATGTGGAACAATGATTGACATCAATGATCTTCCGATCCAAATATCACGTATTTCTGTTTCGATGGATATATGGACGATAATATACATAAAAGGTCCAACCCACATTTTAACTATTCTGAGATATTTGGATGTATAACTGTAAACAGGAGCCAACCCATTTAACCATTTTTTTATATTTATTTTAAATATCGAAAAACCATACATCAATAATTGTGTGTGCAAAAATAATAAACCAATGAAAATGGTTTCATATGTTGAAATTCCATCTTAAAAACATTATTCCATACAAACACATACAAAGCGGCTTGATGTTTTCTCAATTATCTCAGAACAGGTAAAATGGGGCTTGGGTCCTTTTTGCACATCCACTTTCAATTGAGGAAAAGTTTACATGTACGGAGCATTTTTTTAAGACGGAATTAATTTACGGAATTGTCATATAACTAACTGCCTTGACATTTTCGCACGTGCAGGATTGAAGTATGTTTATTCGATAGTTTAAATCATAGGTTCCCAAACTTATTTGACCTATTACCCCCTTTTCAACAAAACAATTACACAAGGGCCCCCTAGAAATTTACAATTTTTAAATTATTGTAAATAAAACAAAAAAATGCAGTGCACATTTTTTTATGTACATATCTATAGTATTATAAATAAGATACGCTGATACTTAAATTGTTGAAGTATTTATTAAATAATCCTAATGAGAAGGGTGAACCTGATTTACTGCCACCAATTTATTAATGTTTTGCAGTTTGTTATTTGCAATCAAATTTCAGCAAAATATGTATGCAACTATTTTAAATTTGGGTATATTTTTTTGTACTTACGGGACATCTGGTGGTCGGTTTATAACTATGTACGTATAACGACTATGTATCTAATTTGTAACATCACAAAATCGTAGATAGTATTTGTTTTTAAGGTGATTTTATCGTGTAATAAAGGGTTTTAGAATATTTTATAAGGTTAAAAAATATTAGCTACTAATTGCTCCCTTTTTGTTACCAACGCCCCCTATTTCCCCCAGGGCCAGCATGCTCCCTCAGATTCCTCCAGTACCCCCAGGGGGGCGATGGGCCCACTTTGGGAATCTATGATTTAAATAAACAAAAAAATTGTTTGGTTCCCCTGTTCATATTTATCTTCACATGTGACAGCAAGAATCAACTAAGTATTATGTACCTCGTTATGCTGTACATGGTTATGCTGAAAACCAAGGCGATTTAAGGGATATGATAGGTGAACTACTCGTATATGAGAGATGTCTAGTAAAAGGTTTTAAAATTAATATAGCGAAATATAAGGTCATGTTATACATTCTTCTGGAGTACTCCGTGTTGTCATCTTGATGGTCTTTTTATTCCAATATTTCGTCTCGGATTTCACCAAAACATCATCAGGGAAGAGATTGATTGAAAAGTGACTTTCTGTCAAACTGACGTTTGTTGATGAGCGCTTATCAATAAACGTATCAATAAACGCCAGTTTGACAGAAAATCACTTTTCAATCAATCTTTTCCCTGATGATGTTTTTGTGAAATCCGAGACGAAATATAGGAATAAAAAGACCACCAAGATGACAACACGGAGTACTCCAGAAGAATATACAACATATACTCCTCTCCGTGAAAATATAAAACATAACATATAAGGTTATATTTATAGAAATAAGTGTGGTAAAAGGTGTGTGTGACATATGTGTTAACTCAGAAAAACTAGAGCAGATTGACGGGTTCTGTTATCTAGGCAGTATGTCTATGTGTAATGAGCGAGTTGAAATTGACATTGAAATAAGGGTAGCGACAGGGAACGAGGCAAACGAAACACTAAATGTTTTGTACAACAACCGCGCAATATCAACAGTAGCAAAAATAACAATACACAAAAAGTGATTGGTGTCCACCTTAATGAATGGAAGTGAAACTTGGATTTGGTAGAAGAAGGATAAGAGTAAGATGAATGCTTTGGAGATCAGATCCGTGCACTACGGTATTAATATTTAAAAGAGGGCGGAATGAGGATATCAGAAATGAATGCAAAGATAAAATTGATGATTTAAGTCAAATTAAGATGGCTGTGGACATAATGAATTATGAAAGAATGACTAAACGAGTATACAAGGCAGAAGATAAGGTGTGCGTAGAAGAGGCAGACCGAGAAAAATGTGGCTAAACCAAGTGGACCAGATTTGATATATGGGTTAGTGAGGTATGAATAATAGAACATTGTACTCGTATATGACGGATATATGAATGTGGAGGAGGCGAAAGTTGTGTGCTTGCTTGGAAAGAAAAGTGCGGAGATCTATTCTCTCTACATACCCCGCAAGGGACACGGCGTAATGATATGTATATATGAGTATCTTCTTCTTCAATACTGAGCGTCATGATCATAGTGCACCACCTGTCTTCATCTTTCCCTGTTTTGGGCCGTGTTTAATGCAGCATATATTCAGTCATATAAGAGTTACATGGCTTTATATGGCTTCAAAAATAAGGTTAACTGAATCAAAAGATTATATTATTAATACTTTTACTTCTCAACAGAAATAAAAATATTACTCAGATAAAATCAATATTCATTGAAATAAGAACTAAGTGTAATATAAATAATGTTGCATTATTTATTCTTCCGTAAGGTGGTAGGTACTATTTCCTTCATGAATCAAAATAAAAATAAATGTCAAGTTTAGTTTTTGTAAACGCATATTGTTAATTTAAATAGTGATTTTGCTTTAAAAAAAACAACTAAATGTCTAGGTGATTAAAACTATAAGCAGAATTCGTTAAATCTCAATGAACAATTCATCAAATCAAATATTACATAATAAAATATTTATTTATACGTGAATGTTATACTATCTTGAATATATTCGCTGTGAGTCTTCTAACATTATCCCAGGTCGGAACTTTCTGTCGTCACATAATTTCATAGAGAACCAAGCAGAAAATATAAAATAACAAAAATATAATAAATTATTTATACGGGAATGTTATGATATCTTGAATTTATCTGCAGTGAGTCTTCTAAAACTACCCAAGGTCAGAATATTCTGTAGTCACATAATTTCATCGAGGATCAAACAGAAAACATAAAATAACAAACATATTTATACGTGAATGTTATGGTATCTTGAATTTATCCGCCGCGAGTCTCCTAAAACTACCCCAAGTCGGAACTTTTTGTCGTCACATCATTTTATGGAGGATCAAGCAGAAAACAAAAGTAACAAAAAAGACACGGACAAGGAAAAGACGGCGCGCGGCGGCAGCTGCAGACTTCTCAGACCACACATACTCGTATAAGATCTACGGCCGCTCACACAGCCACTCCATTGTTGGGATTACTATCGAAAAAAGGCACAAAAACACATACATAGACATACACACAAACTTTGACGGGACGCACGCATACCGTGAAGGAATATTGTACGAGAAAAGGTTCGCTCAATAATAATATTGAAAAAAAATTGGAGTAAACATCACACAAACACATGCACACGACACAAGGTGCAACAAGGTAAGGCCAACAACACTATCATGTGGACGCATGTGTGTTTAAGAGAACCAACCCACTCCAAGTTATCCAAGTTGAAAGAAAATACAAGTTATCCACAATTTGGCGGTCTAAGAATGTCGAAATTAAATATATTGCATTTTTTTGTATTACACTTTTGTTGTACGAGTATATTGTACGGCCTGGCTGGGTTATCCCATATGGCAATCTCTCTTAACCGACCAGAAAAGTTAGCCTGAAGGGAAAACTAGACTGAAGCCCTTTTATATAAATTAGGTTCCAACGGGAATTGAACCCGCAACCAGCTTACTAGGAAGACAGCAACTAGGCCACGAAGATTGTATTTGCACAAGTCGGAAATTTTGTATTTATTAATAAAAAACGTTTTTTTTCTGTTTCATTGCATTATCTAATTAAAAATAGCGTGTAAAAAACTGAATTTAGTCGAATACTTTATGAAAACCTATTGGCTTGGGAACCATTCCACGCTATAATCAAAATGACATCTAAAAAATATTTCTCTGTTTTACATGAATAATAATTTATATAAAATATTCCTTGTAATATTTTTCTTCCTGTCACGCCCTAGCAGGTCCCCAGACGTAGGAGGAAGCTCATGCCTAGGAGGAAGTTTCTCTATACCGAGATAATGAAAAACCTCCGGAGTCAGGATTACATTGTGTCGTTTGTATAAGATAATTGCAAATTGAATAAGAGAGAAAACCCAAACAAAACCACTAACGAACATGGTATTTTTTTGTTTTAGTTGATATAATGTATGTTATGGATTATTACGAGTGTATCACCATAACACAATTATTATACCGGCTGAATATTTTTCTATAGTTTATATTCACTTTCACTGTATACTGTACAACTTGGTGAGATTATTGCTATGCGGTAATTTATTTCCACCAACCAGAAACATGTAAAAGAGCCTTGAAGTGCAAACCAGACGAATATTTAAAAAATTAAATCCGACTGACGTCTTACCATCTAAATTACGGTGGTCATGTATACCAGAATAAAAAAAATATCAAAGGGTTCGACTTTCACTTTGTGGAACTCCGTATCAAAATATTTAAAAATAAACCACTTTTTATTCCACTAATTACATTAATCCCCGTTACTCGTGTTTCTACCACCTATCTCGAAAAAGTCTCGGTATAGGAGGAAGAAACACGTGTATAGAGGATTAATGTAATAACAACGCTATTTATTGTTAAATACTCCCAGAATAAAAATATATGAGATTTCACATTTTTTTTCTTATCAACAATATGAGTGTTGGATATTTTATGCATATACGAGGCCAAATGTCTCAGAGCACAGGCGGGCTTCGTCTGGTGGAGTCGAGTTTATTCATCCTAAATCCGAACACAATATGCTGCGTTCAAGAGCCTTTAGAGATTGTAATCTTCGTTTTTAATTATCAATAATGATAGGTAACTAGTTCCGATAAAATTATTTACGGAACCATTCACCTGTCGGGAGAGATGTTGGACCACCTCGGATATTTGATTCATTAGACTTGCAGATAGCATTTATGTACAATAGATATTGAAAACGGAAATTTGTATCGGTATTGCAAAGGGAATGTTTTTTGTTTTCTTTATTTAATTATTTCAATTATTTTATTTTATTTGAGAGGAGTTTTATAAAACTTTTGCACGTGGAAAATACGTAAATATTGTAATAGAATAGGAAGAACACTTGCTGCAGGAATAAAATAACAGTGGCATAATAATGTATAATTTAGTTTCAATTTCCATAATGCATCATTCTTGACTTCTGTTGACTTATGGGAGCTTTTTTGTGTGTACAAATTATTAAATGATCTTTACTTAATTCAATGTTTTGATTGAAATGATCTTTCGTGACATAAAGTTATTATGATGAGATTTAATTTGTCTTATGTTTAAGTCAAACCTGCCAGCTTTAGGACGAGCATATGCCTAGTTAGGCAGGAGAGTGCTTTATATATTTCATTGTAAAAAAATTAAATTAATAAAATAAAAATACTCATAAGTTTTAAAAATACTCAGAAGGCATTGATTGACCAGCGAGATTAACCTTAAAAGAAAAATGACAAAAACCAAGGAAGTATTTATCATACTAAATGTGTAAAATGCACTATAAGAAACTGATGTAGATCGATAATTTATTTAATAATTCTAAAAAAACGGAGGAAAAAACATTGTATACTAATTTTCTTAATATTAGGCCAATTAATATATATTTTTTTTCAATAGGGGTGTTTTAACATTGAATAAAAAATATAAAATAATGGCTAATGTTGGATAGCTAAAATTCGCATTGATACACAATTCAGATTCAACATTTAATGCAAAATAAAAAAGACTTTTTATTTGTTATGTACGACATCAAATATTGTGTTATAAATATTGATGGAGTTACAATTTAGTAGGGATCTTGGTCTTTTCCAGAATTTGTGTCCACCTATTTTAGTCCTGATCCTCCCGCTTTATCCTTAGACAACCAACTCATCGTTAGGTCAGTTGTCAAGAAAATGTTTTGAAAGCCTCTTTCACATTCAACCATTGTTTATCCACTGCAAGATGAAAGCCTCCCCAAGACGTGCACATCAATTTTTTATTTCTCGTCGGTCTCTGTGAGCATGCCCCTATGATTTTCATGTTTACACCAATCCAGTGGGATTCAGGGCATCTTCTAAATCTCCTACGGTCTCTAACGGTGGACAATCACCATAATTACGAATACCGTTGAATGATAGTGATTGTCCACCGTTGATCCATTATTCTTGCAATATGCCCGATTCATTGTCATTCGCCATATGTCTGACTTGAACGAATATATCATATATTCAAAAGAAAATTCGGTAATTCGATTTAACATATGTTATTGCACGGCCATATAACATAGAAGTATGGCATATTTTTTAAAGATAAAGATATCTTAGAAGGGGAAAAATAAAACATTTATAATACCATACTCGTATATAGTAAGTAATACAACAACGGAAATCGAATTACAGAATTGTGCAGTCGACCTCCTCTTTTGTTAAAGTGATCCGGGGAAAAACTATATTGCTCAAAATATTAATTTGCTCTCTGGAAGATGTATTATGAAATTTCACCTGGGAGGAAAATTTATCCACATAAATCGTTATTTTCTTCTACCTAAGATTTTCGGATGACGAGAGATGTTTTCAAAATTGGTCGAGTTATAGGTCTCAAAATGAACGTAAACAAAACTGGTCGAGTCTCAAAATGAACGTCAACAAAATAAAATACATGCAAACGACTTTATACGAGGGTGAGTCAAAAATTATCCGCACTTTGGCTGTAGAATTTATTTTAATCCCCTTTTAGAAAAGATAAATACATATTTTTTCGAGATAACCACCCCGCTTTTCAATACACTTTGTCCATCTGTCAACAAGCTTTCGTATTCTCTCAATAAAAATTGTTTTAGGATGTCACTTAATCATCAGAGGTGAATCTTCGTCCTCATAAGGCTGTTCTTTCAGGGGACAAAACATGTGAAAGTTCGATGGAGCAAGATCGGAAATACGAAAGCTTGTTGACAGATGGACACAGTGTATTGAAAAGCATGGAGATTATCTCGGAAAATTATGAATTTGTCTTTTCTAAAAGTTGATAAAAATAAATTCTACACCCTGAGTGCGGATAATTTTTGACTCACCCTCGTATAATATTTATAGTCAAAGGAATTAAACACTGTGAAGGTTTAAACACATTTAAATTGATTTAATAAAAACGATGTTTTTTTACCAATTCTTAAACGGAAAAACAGTGTTTTATTAAATCAATTAATAAAAGTTAACGATACACAAAGATAATTGGTTTGGAACTGCGCATGTTTTGGACATCTTATTTCATTTGTAGGTGGTACAGTGGAAGAAATATATAGAAAAACCAAGCTAACGTGGCGAGGAGACTTCTTTGCCAACACATCACACTTTGTTGTTTATAGTTAAGGCATTAACGTTGTGGAGGTTTAAAGACATTTTAATTCATTTTTATCAAACACTGTTTATTCCACTTTTTTGTGACGGTATAACCCTACCAGTTTCAAGGCTTTCACCTCATCTTCTGTTTGTGTTCCCCTGAAGATGAGGTGAAAGCCTTGAAACCGGTAGGGTTATACCGTCACAAAAAAGTGGAACAAACAGTGTTTGATAAAAATAAATTACAACATCACACTATACACATCTTTATATGCAGTTCACTCGGTGCGACTGTGAAACAAACTTTTAAAATTTATTAGGTGTGCACCAACTAATATACGTTTAAGAGAGAGAGTTGAAAAAATATTTTATCACTCAGAATATCTTTTCATCCGAACTTTCCATTGATTCCTTTCATCTAGTTTTACCATAACTGATAGAGATTATGTTAGATATTTGTTTTATACATAGATTTAAAGATTAAAAAAAATCTATCATGGATTAAAATAGTTGAATGTTTCTGAACTGAGCCCGCCAGATGTACCGTGTTCAACCATGTACACAAAAGAATTAAAATAAATAACGAGGAGATCGTTTGGACACATGAAACACCATTTCTAAAGTGATGTTCCTATTTCTTTTAAACGTTAATTCTTCGATTTTCCATCATATTTTAGAAGAACTTCACTGGAAAGAGATAGTAGCGAGCAATACGCGACTATTAAACAATTTGCCTTGATTGTTCAAATTCTAAATATTTAGCGGATCCCTGCTAGTTGTCGCATTTCCGAGCGGACATGGACATAGAGTGGACTGGACTTGACGAGACGGGCAACAAAAAAAGGTTTCGGTGAACGAACCGGCCGGGGGCATTCACTAGACGGCTAAAAAATCGGCGACATCCAGGGTCCTCAAATCTAATTAGTATCTCATACTTAATAATTATCATTAATAAATGTTACGCGGACTTTATAATCGCACGAACGCGCTAACTATCAAAATACCCGTCAAATATATTTAGACTAACGAAATTTTGAATGTTGACTAACATTAAAAGGATAATAAATTTAGCATAATCACCAATTTCGAAACTGCCATGGATACAAATGTTATTTCATGAAAACGATCGTTAATTTTTTAAGTTAGTTTTTAAGGCGGTGATAAATAAAGTTATTTTATTCCATTCCATTAACGATGTCATCATGTATATACATACATAAATTAATAAAATAAGTTTAGGCTTTTTATTGTAAGGTTTAACCATCGGGTTGTAAAATAAATTAATATAATAGATACAATAATAAGTAAAAATAAAGACCACTCTACCAGCGAATTAACGTCGCGAAAGTTGACATGGATAGGCCATGTAAATATATCTCAGTTGACACGGTCTACAAAGATCATTATGAAGTTCGACAATATGGAAAAAAGCCACTTGATAGACCGAGAAAGATGCTTTTAGATAACGTACGGCTGGATCTTAGGTTAAGAGTCGAGGGAAACTGGTAGGAGATAGCGAGTGACCAATCTGCTTGATGAAATATCGTCCGGGAGGCTAAAGCTCTATAGGAATTGTATGACCGTCTGCGGTAGAAGATATGTAGGTTAAGAACACATTAATATTATCTTACATTGACATTGTCCGCAGAATAACCAACCAAAAAAATGAATAAGAGTCTTAGCTTTTAGAAATAAGACACAGACTGATGAAATCTGTGAATCTTCACTTTGAAGGCTTAGGCCTCGGCCACACAGGAAGGAGCATCGCTTGATGCTTAGAGATATTTTGCGAGTTAGGCGACATATTCTAGCTATCCAACGTATCGCATACTATCGCAGTGGCCACACTGCACGCTTCGCGCCATGTTGCATGACGATTAGTGATCGAGTGATTCTCCTAGCGAACAGACGTGTTGGTTAATTTACAAGATGGCGGAAGTTTTAATGACAGCTGTGTATAAAAGGGAGCCTTTGTGGAACCCATCGAGCAAATTATAGAAAAATGTACCTGTAATAAAATCACTTTGGAATGAAGTTGCACTTATGAATTAACAGTTATTTTCTTAGTTACTGCGCAACATATATTTAAATTTACTGAAGTGTTACTTACGTGAAGAACTACGGCGTTGCTTGAAAAGTCCATTATAATTCTTTTACAGGAGACCCCCTAACTGAAACAATATTAAAATGTTGTTAAAAACGTACCCTTTGTTTTTCTTTGTGAAAAATTTTGTCTCATAGAAATTATGAGTATTTATTCTTAAAAATCGATACGTATAGCATTTTAAAGCATGTTTAATAATAATTTATATTTGTAAAAATTTGCAATATATTTTCAGTTATATCTCATACAAACCTAACTGGGAAGAACAAAAAAGTTATCGAAAAATCAGCAGAAATCTTATTGCTAATAAAGTATACCATAATATTTCTATTGAATTATAAACATCTAAATTAATGTACCGAAATACATTTGTTTAAAATGAATAAAATTTCAGATTGATTCAAAGAAAAAATAAATAAATAAATATCATCTGAATGAATAACATAACATATGTATAATACAATGTATTTACATCTAGAGAATATCATCTGAATGAATAACATAACATATGTATAATACAATGTATTTACATCTAGAGAATATCATCTGAATGAATAACATAACATATGCATAATACAATGTATTTACATCTAGAGAATATCATCTGAATGAATAACATAACATATGTATAATACAATGTATTTACATCTATAGAATACAAATATAATATTGTGAGAAATATTTTTGTGGACTTTTTGATGTTAAGTCCATCTTGAGAGACTCGAATTACATGCTGACAAAATATTACAGTAACGTTAATATGACCACATTTACCATCTGATGCTCTTCTTGATAACATTAACAAAAACCACATCATTGTTAAAATAATAAATTTAAAAATATTATCAACATCCAACATTTTGTAAACAGAACAGGAAGTGGGTATGCAATACCAATAAATCTAGTTCGCAACATCTAATTTAAGTACAACAAACATGTATTCAATAATTCAACCAATGGCAATGTCGATCGTTAATAATAATTTTACTTCCCTTTGTTGAGTAGGCGGTAATATCGTTGAATGTGTAAAAGTGACCAAGGCTATCGGAATATTTTGTTGTGACCCCAAGCTGTCCGGAAACCTGTTCGGCCAAGCCGGATCAAACAGTGACATATAAGAAAATTGCTTCAACAATGACGTCATCCGTCAATTGATTGACTGAGACGTCGATCCTTGGGAAGAAAATTGTACACGATTGGATTTAGCAGCGTTTGGGACGATTCGTTAACGATGATCAATCATATATTTGCGTAGGTTTTGTTTTCAAGAAATATGTGTCGGTAGCGGTAGCTTATAATTTATATAAAATCATTTTAAAACTCCAAAGTATTTTACTAAACATTTGTCAAAACTTTCAGTTTCAGGTATGTCACACAAAACTTTCAGTTTCAGGTATGTCACACAAAATTTAAGGGTACATTTTTTGTGTGTGAAGGTTTCAAAAGCAACCGGGATATCATTAAAAATATAAAATGCTTTAACGAGTGTTAAACATTTGTAAAACTATTGGTAATGATTTTCCATTTGATATAAATTTCTCTAACTAATTCAAATATCATTTTATATCTAATAAGGAATAATAACTAAGAAATTGCATTTTCCAAAATTGAACAAAGCAGCCGCAATCATTATTTGGCGTTTTATTGAGATGAGTAAACATATTTTTATTAAAATTTGATAATGTGGTTGATTCAATAGACTAGACTAGACGAAAAGCGACTGTTTTTTCACATATTCTTAAGTAGGACTTGCATTAAAAAAATATAATGATACCTAATAAATTAAAGTAGATTTTATTAGACGTGAGGAAAGTGCATCATCCTCTGCATGTCAACCCCCGTGGCCTAGTTGGTAAAACTCCGTGGCCTAGTTGGTAGGTCTCCCAGCTCGAAGGTTGCGGGTTCAAATCTCGCTGGAACCCAGAAGTTTTAAAAAAGGATTGCAGTCTGGTTTTACTTAAGGCCTCTTTAACATCTTTCTGGTTGATTGGAAGATATTTCCACACGGCAATAAGCTCACCAGTGTGTATGTACTGTATACAACAAAAGTATAATACATGTTGAGTAATAAATAAAAAACGTTATACAGTAGCCAAGGAATTTTATATAATACATTTGCAGCACTTATTTAAAACACTTATTTAAAACAAAAATTATTTGATCGAACTTGGTGAGAAAGATGGGAAATCAGCATTATATGCGAAGATAGAAAATGCGGTTATTTGCGAGTTGTAATTTCTAAAGAAACTATTATAGTATCCAAGTTTTAAAATAAATATCATAGTCCATAAGGTGGACTTAATTATTTGAGCCAAATCGTTTAGAAATAGAGTACTTGCGATCATAAAATACTATTTGAAATATTTGCATTTTGAGATTACGAAAAACAATAATTTTTATTGTATGAAAAATTGTTCGTACTTACGAAAAAATGTTTGTAATGTATAAAGATAACAGTTTGCTCAATCGCAGTTAATTAAAAAAGAACAAAACGAAAGAATTTCAAGTGCACCATATATGGACAAGACCAAGTAAAATAATGTTAATTTCATACTTAAAGCCTCAACTAGTAACGATTTTGAATAAAATTTGTGAGGCCTCTTAGCATACACTTATAGAAATAACAATTTAACATATTCGTACTGGTATATTTAAGTTTCTTATACTTTTCACTAGTTACAAATACTATCTATAATATTAGCCCAAGAAAGAGAGAATGATTGACAACGGAAGATCAAGCTCGTAGACCTGACCCAAGAAAAGATAAGGATGATATCAAGTAGCGGAGAGGACTGTAACATATGTGTTCAATGGAGGAGTTCAATTAGTCACAATATTGATGGCTATACCCCACTATTGAGGGCGGCTTCGTCGTCATGAAATTTCAATTTAAACCTATGATGAAATAATTTTACTTTTCACCCATGATAAAATAAGTTGACGGTTTCAGGCATCTGTAATATCATGGACACCGTGCATGCAAAGCAAGATCGATTCCCAACCAGACGGACAGGGCAAACTAATTAGGATAAATATTAGAAGAATATGTCTGGCGAAGAATTTCGGTTCCAGGAAGATGATCCTTTTATTTGATTGAGAACGTTTTGCCTGTCCCGGGAACGTATCAATCTTGATTTAGATAGACGTTAAATGGTTGAAGATAATATTTTCTCGGATACTGGGAAAGGTAAACGAGATCAAAAGAAAAAGTAAAATCCCTGTGAATCCGTGATTAACATATAACATATCAAGAAGGTCTTTTCTCTACGAAAATCATATATAAAAGAGATTCGACTATTAAAAATTCATTTCAGTTTTTTTAGTTGGTTTTAACATACACGTATTCATCATTCATATTTTGATTGGTTTTAACATACATGTATTCATCATTCATATGTTGATTTTTTTAATGAAATTGAAGCTATTAAATACAAATGCTACTTTTAAATCTATTACATCAAACATTAAAAAAATCCTTCATACGGTAGCAAAAATCTTGATATCTATCATCAAAGGGCAGAAATATAGTATCGCTATCAGGGAGTGAAAAACTTAGCGAGGTATTTAAATAAAAAAATCTTTGGGTAAGTCAACAACATGACCAAGCTTTTTTCCAAGTCAATAGTTTCTTCTGCGGGTATGTATAAAAATTATAAACGGAGGTATAGAAGAAAATTAAATAACGTGTAATGTAGATTTAAAAAAATATGAATATATTACGAGTATATTTCCCAATTAAAGTTAAGGCGTTTATAGACAAATGATTAGTTAAGGCGTTTATAGACAAATTATTATAAGGATTGCAAAGACACGTCTAAATTTGAAACAAAAACCATATGTCTGGGAGCAAGGACCTTTTTATGTAAATTGTATATTTAATTCCATGAGAAATATAGCCATAATGATATGACATTGAACGAAAATTTACATAATATTATCATTAAGACGTCATTATTACTTGGAAGTTTATATTAGAACAAGACGGAACAAGGCTAGCTTTGTAAAATGTAATATTATATATAATACGTGTAAATAACCAGTGTTTCCTAAATTATTAAGAAAACGATGCGATTTCACGAAAAACAAATATATTTTTACGTTTCAACAAGCTTCAATGTAAGTAAAGTGAAAACAATATTCCATATATTACTGAAACGATTTTAATATTTAAACGAGTATAATATTTATTTATTTTATAAACAAACTAATTATTTCCATATTTTACTTAAGTGATGTCTTTAATTTAAACTCCCTATCGGGGAAGGCACAGATGACAGAGTGCTAGACTTTCCTATCGCGATATACATATTTCGCTTCCTTTACAGCAATATGTTACACTTCACAACTCCTAAGATATCTTTAACTTTTTATATATCCTACTTTCAAAATATTATTTACTTGATTCAAATGTATTTCATATTGTCTTCTACGAGTACCACGCCTTTCATTCATATTTGCACAATATTTGTATTGTTAGTCTTTCTTTATACTTCGTTATGGATACCGATAATCAAGTATGAAAGAAAATCTAGTTGATTGGAGGAAAATGCTTCAAAGCAATAAATCCGCCAAAAGTTAGTATGAAATTTATTAACAAATCTCTCTTTCAAGAGGCGCTATACTACAGACAGGAACCGAGTTCTCCTATCCGTATATTGTTTTTTTGCTTTTAATTATCTCATTTTATATGAGTATTTCCGCTCGCACACGGAATGACCTTGTTGAACGAATTTTACAATATCGAAACCTTCCATATCTCAGTGGACAAATTGAGGTTTGAGGTAAAAACTTTGTAGGTATAACTGAGCCATTTCACAGGGAAGCATAAGTAACATTGTTCATGTTGTCATTATTTTATATTTACACTTAATAATTTATTCTTTTCCTGTTATTTGATGGAATTCGGTCAAGCGTGTAGTGAATGATTAATAAATAAATCAACATGTAATGAAATAATTACTTAACACTCCAATTGATCGATACTCATTGGACTTGAGTAACAACTTGGGAAACCCTGCTGCCAAATATTATCGAAATACTGGGTGATGGCAAAACAAAGAAAACTGATAATAGTTATAAGATTATTATAGTTACTTAGTAAATACGAGTAATGAAGCTATTAATTAAGCAGACTACCATATGTATTTGGAATGCGGCAATGCCCTAAGGTGTCTTTCAAAACAAACCGAGTTGAATTTGATCAAGCAACAGGTAATACTCGTAATACAAACATATTTTTTTAATATACGGAATCAGAACAAAATAGCAAGTATCTTGTAACACAAACAATATAATTTACCCAATTAAATTTAGATGTAATTACGTGAGGTGCTACCGTCTTGGCATGTTCTGTTACTGTGTTGTTGTTTTTTAATCAATATCCGATTTTGTGCAAAATAAATTATTTTAGTTTGGTGTGTTAGGACACGTTATTACTCCCTTTTCCCCCATATTGTATTGTATTTCGCTGTTTAGAATACAACCTGTCGAATTTATTGCCATGTGGTAATTTCTTCCAACCAACCAAAAATATGTTAAAGAGGCCTTGAGTGAAAACCAGACAGGACTCCTTTTTTTAAAATCTGGGTTGTAACGGGAATCGAACCAATAACTCCCGGGTTGAGAGACAAGCGTCTTATCAACTAGACCACGGAAGAAGAAATATATTGTATGAGGGTAGAGGGCCCATGGAAACCGCAACACTTGTATCTCCTGCGCCCCCTTCTACGAATTATACCCACTACAGGTGTATCTATTCTCAGCAGAACTCTTCCATTTAATTCCTTCAGCCGTCTACCAGTAACGTCAGTCAAGACTGTTTGAGCAGTACTTGTGGTGGTTGCCTAAGAACATGCCCCAACAAAATCAATGAAGATCCTTCTTAGAAAATGTCCAGATGCTCAATACCAAGTTCCTCTCATGATATCTTACTTCTTGCATGGTCTCTCAGAAATCGACTTACAATTTATCTTAGGTATATCATTTCGGTTGCCCGAACCCTTGATCTAACTTTGGGTTTTTCCTACATCGGAAGTAGTGGTCTATTCTGAATATAATGAGCGTTCTCGCTTAAGGGGGGATATTCTACTCTAAAAATTAAAAAATATATAATAGTTTTTTTTGTTTTTTGCATATTCTTAAAGTTTAGACCTTTGAGAAAATGTTCTCAAAAGAAAATTTTAAAATTCTTAATATTTACGAAGTTATAGCTTTAAATGAGGCAGCAATTACGCTGCATCGGAATGACTCAGACAATAATCTCAAAACTTTAAACGCGTTTTTCTCGAAACTACTTGTTTGACCTGGTCGACATAAAATCTCAAGTTCTATTCAACCGATTGCCCTAAAATTTGGTATGAATATTTTTATATCATCCCTACCTTGGAAATTTTAAAACTATTTTTTTACCAATTTAAAAAAATTAAAAATTTTGAAAATAAGGTGATAGAAATATTTTTTTTTTCAAAAAGCCACCACCATTTTAAGAGTTTTTTTTCTCTTTGGTACCAACTATAACGACATTATTTCTTATTAAGAAACAGTGTATAACTTTTGTTTTGAATTTATAAAATGGTTCCAATCATGTCGACCAGCTCACCATCTTTTTTTACAAGATATAACAGCCGATAACATCTTGAATTTTCAATTTTTTTTTCAGAATTTTTTAGGTACATTCTCAAACCATTAATAAACAAACTATAAAAAATGTACTGGAAATTTTTTTTTAGTCTGAATAAACGCCCGAAATTCACGCCTCTAGATTAGAATACCCCCTTAAATATGCTATGCACAAGTGGGGCCTAGCAGAGTCACTTTTCCGTGAGTGTAAGGAGATTCATACCATGGACGTGCAGGAGCTTCATAACCTAACACCGAACTCTGTTCTGTTACCTGATTGGAGAAGACACTGCGTATAAGAGCCAAATGAAGAAGAATTAGGCATTTATTAACATGAAACTCATCAAATCAGCATTGGTAATATAGATATGTTGAAAACGTGACTGGAACACATACGAGTATAGGACAAAATGTAGTCATGGATCCGATTAATCGAGACATGGATCTAAGATCCATTGTAGTACTTAACATATGCGTGTTACTAATATTGTATTTCTGTACCTAAAAATGAAACATTTCTCTTGCCAACGAACTAAACCAGACTGGAACTGTTTTATTTGGATGCCATATATAATCGAGTCTGAAATCCCAGTGTGGAAAGACAAGCGTCTTACAATCAGCACAAATATAAGAGCAGAGATTGTCTTCTGTAAATATCAAATACATGGTTATTAAATATAAATGCTTTAGTAAACATTACGATTTCATGACCAAATCATCAATTCATGACCATAAATGTATATACTCGTATTAAATGATCCTGTAGAACTACTTAATTTGGACCATTTTGATCATTTTGCTAAGGCCTGCTTCCTCGTGACAGTTGAAAGAAATTAAATGTAAGAAATAATAAGGCATTTAGAAAACGTATCTTGTCTTGTACTCGCAGAATAATTTTGAAATCTTATATTTATTCTCAGTAATGCATTGTGTGAAATATAATAACGTTATAAAGGGCAATGCGCAACATTATAATTGCAAAGAATATTTCAGACTCAAATATGCAGGATTTTCAAGTATAGATATGAGAATACACAGGAAAAGTATCAAGAATAGTAAAATAATTATAATTGGGAACATGAAGATTAATACATACTTGTTTGTATAGACAGCTCAAGTAGCAGCACAGAGGAAAACCAAATGATTTATAATAATTTATTGGCACACGCGAAACATTAGCGTGGCCACAGAGTTACATAATCAATACGGCGAAAAAGAAAGGGGCCGAATACGAAGGAGTGGTGGGACCTTGAAATGTGTTCACCGATATAACATCACCGATAAACGGCCACACAAAGCAGAAGTTTATTTAGAAAATTTAAAATAAATATATAATGTATCGGAATTGTCGTTTATTAGGGGGAATTTGGCACGAGTGGCGACGACTTCCCCAAGTGCGTCTGGCTCTATTTTGTTACATTAAAAAATGTTTTTAGTTTTCATTTTATTATTTTCTCCGATAAGACACATGAATCTAGTTGTACAGTTTTATGTGTTATAAAAGTCTTGAGAAAAAATTAATAAAAATGTTTCGTTTTGAAAAAAAAAATGGGTTGATATTTAATAATCAGTGAAGCTGTCGGAAAATCAATGATACATTATGTTATGTATTTTATGTTATGAGTAGATTTGATACATTATGTTACGTATTTTATGTAATGAGTAGATTTGATACATTACGTTACGTATTTTATGTTATGAGTAGATTTGAATTTACAAAACGTATTTTTAAAGAGACAAACTGATTAAAATCTTCAACAAAATTTTAACTACTAGTTGTTGAATCGTTCGAAATACTACTTGGGTCTTCCTATATATCAATTATTTATTTCATTCCATTGATATGGACAATATCAGCAAATGATGGATTATTTCTACAATTTTTTTTTTTCTGAAGAACACAAAAGAAGCAATTTCGAAAAATAATAATAAATTAAAAAACACATCGATAAAGGCCGTGAAATAACCATTATAATTGACTTGTAATTGAAAGTTGTTTTTTTTTTTAATTTAATATTTCCAGATTTATAAATGTCAATGTGTATAACTATTTATTAATGTTCGTACAGAGCTTCATCGATTAATTTAAAAAAATATTTATTATTATTTTCTTCTAAATTAAGGTTTTGATTCATATTATTGTGATGATGTTTTTATTTCCGGTCTGTGAAGATGATGAGGTATATAAGTGTGTCAATTGAAATATGTGAACGAAGTACATTACGTAGTTTTTCTTGCACGGCATAGGCCCGGGCTTTCTGGGCACTGGCCTGTTATGTGCAGTAGTATATACTAGTATGTACTTTATAAATGATGTTAGTGTTTTGATATATGAAAATATGTATTTTATTGTAGCATGTTGTATTTTTGTAATCACTCGCACGCGTTAATTGTCGAAATGGGCCGTGAATAAATCATTTTTGTAGGTAAATTTTACAAAGGCAATGAGTTTAACCCAAACATGTTTGTTATTAAACTTGATTCATTTGACAACGCACGATCGTTAACACTTTTGTTCTTTTTGAAGTATAGAAACCACTCACTTTGATATTAAAAAATAAAAAAACATATCCCTCACATATAAATGGCACAGCAAGATTCAATTCTCGATATATTGAACCAATAAAAAAAACAAGAAATTTATAAAAAAACAGATGTCGATAACCGCTAGTCCTTGAAACGTGAGAGATACATAAGCAATGGATTGAGATGGTGGTTTTAAATGATAATAACAAGGTTTCATAAGAGGATATCTAGGATTCCACTCGTTTATCATTAAGTATTGAACAATCTATAAAAATAAGGAAAAATACATATTTTATGTATACGGTATAAAAAATATGAATGATTAGGTCTCAAAGGATTTATATATTTAACAGTTTAATAATTTTATGAGGGAAAAAAGTATGAAACATATTAAGAAGTCCTAATTTACTTTATGTGATAATTACGGAAACTCTATCTTTGGCGAAATCTTTGCATCATTTGCAAACTATGGGTTTAGTATTGTTGAATAGTGAAATCTGTATGTAATTTTTACATTAAAGTGGTTATTAAATTGTCGTAATGTTTAATTTGGATATCTTCGATGCTGTTATTTACATCGTATATATTAATTTCCACACACACACGTTGGAGTGATATTTGTTCATTAAATGGTGCTAAAAATAAATACATAAGAAAAACGTACAACAAAAAATATACACTTAAATGTTTTTACTTTCCTTTATAAGTCAAATGTACTCGTATATATAATATAGAGCACTTTTTTATAGAAAAAAATCTTTCAAGAGCGCCCACGTTACAATGTTACATTTTCCAAATAGAGTGAAATTTAAAATTAGTGTGAAGGGCTATACACACATGTTTACAAGTCGATATTATGCTATAGGTTCAGCTCGGTCTGTTTCCTTTTTGTACTTCAACTAGACGGTCAGCACTCCGAAATCAGTACAATACCTCTTACCGAAAGCACATTCTATACGCATAATTATGTTATTTACTGCGACGACAAACCATTTAAGGCCTCGAATACCATAAGACATAGCTAAAATTCTACTCTTTTAAGACCCTCAAACAGTGGACTCCCTTTAAAAGAGAGGTATCTGGAACATATTACATTTTTCTGTATTCACCAATGCAATAAATCAATCAGATGTATGTATTAAAAATATATTGTATTAAAATAATTTTTCAGTGCTGGATGTAGACTCCTTCATTTGAATATGTTGTCCGGAAAGTAGTTTAGTATTTCTCCGATAAATATTTGAAACTAACTTCATTCCAAACGTGCTACATATATAATTGTATATGCCATTATTTACCCAAATTGCTTGACCGTTTTTTTTCCTTATTAATGCGTTAAGATGGAACTAAATAAATAGTTTTTTTCGGTACTTAATGATTTTTTACAAACCAAAAAAAATATGTTAACAGTGTATGGTGGCGATGCAGTAAGAGATCGCGTGTGAAATGTGATTTAAACATTCCATAATGGTGATATGAAACTTGAAGATGGTGTCTGTTCTGGAAGGTCTGTCAAAATATGTTAACAGTGTATGGTGGCGATGCAGTAAGAGATCGCGTGTGAAATGTGATTTAAACATTCCATAATGGTGATATGAAACTTGAAGATGGTGTCTGTTCTGGAAGGTCTGTCAAAATATGTTAACAGTGTATGGTGGCGATGCAGTAAGAGATCGCGTGTGAAATGTGATTTAAACATTCCATAATGGTGATATGAAACTTGAAGATGGTGTCTGTTCTGGAAGGTCTGTCAAAAACTACTGTATTGACCAAATTAAGGCTTTGATTGAGAATAAACGGCGTTCTACAACACGAGAGACTGCTGATAAATATCGATAATCACCGTCTATGAGCATTTGGTGCAATTTTGAGTTTGAATTTGACCTAAAAATACGAAATAACTTTACAGACAACCCAGTATAACCCGCACATAGTCATACATATAAGCACTATGGCATGCTCGTACATATTATTTTCGGTGACTTTATCTTTAACTAACACAAAGATCAACCGCATCCTTGTTATACCCGGCCCGGGTATGCAGGAATACCTGTACGAGTATGTAAACAAACTTGACTTGAGCAATGATATGAAGTCGTAGTCTGGGGGAATAAGACGTAGATATTTCCCAAGTTGTTATCCAAATGTCTCGAAAACTCTGGCATTGCAACTGCTAAATTCGGCAACGGGCCAATTTATGCACAAAGAAAAATGAAAAAGAGAGAAATTGCGTATTATTTTATCCGTTCATAGAGAGCGGGGATTCATAGAATAGCAAACTGACGCAGCAATCTCTTTGTCCAGTATTGCGCTGTAAAATACAAGTGTCAAGACCCATCTCCAAAATTGGTGTAATTTTAAAATGCTTATATTAATACAATACCATAGATTTATTTTACGTATATTAATGGCACAATTGAAATGCCAAAGGTACTTTTATCATCATCATCAAAATATATCGTATTGATTCACTGCGGAAGTAACACTCGAGCAGTCATCGAAATAATTAGGCTCTCACTTGTGATTACCTTAGCCGTTCATCTTAGGTTTTACGTATATTATGAACTAGCTGTACCCGGCCACGCGTTGCTGTGGCTCAGTAAATGGAAAAGAAAGAAAAGAGAAAGCACACGTTTCTAATATGTTTGATTTCACAATGCTTGTGGGTATACAATACTTTTGACGTCTTTCATCCCCTCTCAGCCTGTCGCGTTCATTCTGTTAAGAACGAAGCAGATCTGAATCTGCAGAACGCGATCGCCGTGATCGCAACCGTGCATCCTCTAGTCTGGCTACACGTCGCTCTGTTGCTTCCTCGACATTTTGATGAACTAAAGCAGATCAATTGCATTGAAAAAGAAGAAAGAAAATTATAACAAAAACATATAAAATTGCGAAACATTAAAAAAATAACTGAATAATATTGTTAAGTTCTTAGACGTCGTTGTTCTTGGCGGCAAGAATAGCTCGTTCACTCAGCCAATCGTGATTCTTATAATTGATTTGAATGTTGGGAAATACTTTTTCAACCAATTCTTTTTTTGACGTCACCAAATTGCAGAAGTTGCAAGAAATTGCAAGTTATTTAGGTAAACATTACAAAAAACTAACAATAATGACAAATTAATACATCTTGTTACAAATTAGCAAAAATGTGGCAGTTCGTTAAAATCAAATGTGACGTTTGTCCAAAATTTACGTACCAACATCACGCCGTCTCGCTGAAGAGGTCAATTCACGATATGATTTGAATTCAAATGAAAATCAATCAACACAATTCAATTTTACCGCTAATTGAACTGAAAAATAAAAAAACCAGTTAAAAAAACTACGTGAAACAGATATTCTTTAGAGCTACATGTCAACAACGCACATTACGAAATGACGCATAAATTATTTATTATAGCGAGTGTTTTTACGTCCAAAAAGATGGCGCTTGTTTTTCAACACGACGTATTTGAAAATTTAATATTTATTATTTAAATATTTAATATTAAATTATTTAATATTCGAAATCAAAATGAAACTGTCAAAATTTCAAAGCAATCGGTAAAGAACATTCGGAGATTGGAGATTTTTAATTAACGAACATTTACATTTTTATTTATATAGAAGATTATGTCACAATTGAAGTGGACTGTACAATGAATATAAACAATTAATAGTGAATCTACACCTTCAATAGAGGAGGAATCAGTGAATATGGAAGGAATCGTTCGTTTGAAAATAATAAATATTCAATGTAAATGTATACTTACATATTATATTATCTTATCATTCTCCTAACATATATTCTACAATGCAATATACTCGTATATCCATCATATTTATATACTCGTATTTGTATGAGATTATTAAATAAATAAATTATCAGGGCTGGATGTGGGTTTATTTTAATATTTTGTCCGGAAAGTAGTAGCGTATTTCTCGGATATATGGTGTAAGAACAAATTTTTTTCCTAGCTGAACATCATGTACATACATTGTTTTGACCATTCACTTTTATATAAGTATCATTTCAACAGGCGATCTTTTACTTTATTTTTTAAAAAATGGTCTGTAAATAATCTCATTATAATAATGGCATTAAATACTCGTATAACATATCTAGTTTGAAGATATATTTTTATCGGGTTCAATGATCGGTTAATAATTCGAAAGTCAGGCAATGCTTATGGTATTTAAAACAAAATATGGTGTGAAATTTTGCTAGGTGGATAATAAATCATGTGAAATGGGAATTATAAAAGTAAACACGCCACTTCACATGATACAATTATTTAAACTTGAACCACATAATAAAAACGTGGAACTAACTAACAAATAACCGATTCCAAACACAGCCATACGTGCTGGAGTTAGGCGTATCAGACCAACCTTAGTTTCTAGGCTTAATTTTGCGAAGAGTTTTTGCGTGTACCTAAGCCTCAACACGGCGTGTGCCATTTCGTTTCTTATATGTACTAAGCACGCAAGTGTGGTGCAGTTGACAGTTTCAAGCCTTAAGAAAAGTTCAAGTTGGATTTTAAGTCAAAAGCTTTCACTGATACAAATTAATATTCAAGACATATTGATATTTGTTTGAGCGAGTTCGTCTTACATAAGGGGTTTCGGGGAAAAATAAAATTAAAAAAAAAAAAAAACAAACATTCTGAGTATAAACTATTTTTTGTCATACTTTTTCATCCCAATGCAGTAAGTCAATACCAATATTACATTTAAATACCATACCACCATTTCGATTTTTTATCACATAGGTTTTTAAAAAATTGGAGTTTCGAAAATGTGCGAAGTTTCGGAAAACTGAAACACCAAAGTAGTCTAGTTGGCAAGGCGCCTGTCTTCAATTCCCGTTGGAATACAGATATTTTCAAACACGATTCTAGTTTGATTTTCACTTAAGTTTTCAACATTTTTCTGGTTGGCTGGAAGATATTGTCACAAACAATTAATCCACCGGGTTGTAATGTGAACAGTAAAACATGTAATAATAATAATGATACTATATTTGGTATGTCACGAAAAAAATTATATTTATATTCTATAAAATTAATTTTGCTTCAATGGGATGAGGAAATTTCTTGCAGAAATATATTCCAGTTATTTCTATTTCAGTAATTCAACACTTTACGCTGCCCTACTTCTCATTCGTGTAATAAATCCCGCATTTTAACTGAAATACCACATTTTCCAAGTTTAATTTCTGTACTGCATCCTAATTTCTGAAAAGTGATTCCGTAAAAATACCTATTTTGCAATAAAAACATTACTTAAAAGATTCACGAGTGTAAGTGAAAGTAAAACTGTACGATTTAGTTCTGGCGTTGATTGTCAATGACTGCACGGTATACTCAAGTCGGATGTTGCGTGCCGGCCACTATTTCAGGAATAATAAAAGAAAAGGGGAAGGACCGTGCAAATTACTCACAGACAGACAGACGGGACCCTTGAGCCTAATCCAATTCAAACACAGGGAAGCTATGTTGTTGGAGAATTTCATAGAATCGTATTTGAATACACATATTATATTTCATTTTTTAAATTATTTCCTCTCATTCTTAGTTGTGTTGCTTATGGTTGAGCATTGTGGTTGCTTGATGGTCTGGGAAAAAACGGATGAGCCTCCACTCCTGGCTCAGTGCCAAGATAAGGCCAGCATTGAATATCATCTCTTTGATTTGGTCTGCACCTAGCTGGATATCATATTCTTGCTCGCCCTCATCTCTTCTAGAGACATTCCCGAAGTATGGCAGTATTCCCTAACTACACATCGTACATCCTTTCATTGATTTGTATGTGCTGGACGGTGGACACGCTGTAGCGTTTTGCATTCCATGAATAAAACCAAAGAACATATATTTTGTTGCAACATAATTAAGTAAGTGCTGGCGATGTTATTAATCCTTGGATTGAATTTGAAGTGTACATTAAAAATATAACAAAAATTTGAATAGGTGTGTGGAAATAAGTACGAATTATAAATGAAGTATAATTAAGAATAAACATTCCTTTAGTCTACAACATGTATTATTTTTACAAGTTTGACGAGACATCAAATCCTTCTCGTCAGATTTTTACAAGTTTGACGAGAAGGATTTGATGTATATTATATTTTAAAGAATTAACTCGTCAGTGTCTGTCATGATGTCTGTGCGTCGCACTCTCGTTCGATTTGAATTGCAAAAACGATGTCTCTCGTGCAGCCGCAATTACTCATTTCGTAGAACGTTTATTGAACGATCAAGGCACCTAATTCGATTCCTGTTTATTCACTTGGAAAATGGTGCGACTGTTTACAAAAAATGTCTAGTAAATATTTCAAAAAAAACATGTAACTTTATTTTGACGCAATAGTGAACATTAATGATTTGAGAAATTTTCTTTTCGCGTTTTAATTGAAACCAATTTTAAGATTACAAAAAATTAAATAAAAATAGTAAATGCTTTCAACATTTGTTTAAATTCCCTGACTAAATTGTTATTTTTGTTAGTTTTAAAAATAAATATAAACTATCTGTAATCCGATTAACTTCCATGTATCACTTTACATCTGAGAACTTACAATACATTAGCATTTTTTTAAATGATAACAATGTTTAAATTTATCTTTAACATATAAAATCCAAAGACAATCAATATTCGGGTAAGGAGGTGGGAAAGCACAGCTTAAATAAAATGTCATTTCTGAAAATCTCTGTTAATTTTATTTTTTAAATATTTCGGTTAAGTTTTGATTGATATAGCATATTTTTTCATATTTTTTTTACTTAACTTTATAATAAAAAACTAGTTTATATTATAAGCTTCCAATGATAAACGACTTTTGGAAAATTCGATTGACTAAAACACAGCTAAAAAACAATTGAACATTTCATATTTTTAGGTGTTATGTAGGTACTCATCTTCAATTTTAAGTTTTACTGTGATAAAATACAGTTTATACTTACAAATCTAGAAAACAATAAACACACTTAGAATGCTATGGATGAGCCCTAGTTAAAATAGCAAATTTCACAATATTAAAAAATATATAATTTTCTTTATAAATTAATAAAAAGGAGTTACAATAAAACAAATAGAAACAAAAATTGGAACATAATGAACATAACAGTGGAAGTAATTATATCGAACAAATCGATTTTGCCAACTGTACAAAAAATGCATATACCAAATGCTGCTACTCTAAAAACTACATCCGCACTGAAAGCTGCGCGTCAAAACAAAACACCACGTGGTCGGGGCATTGCATTGGAAGCGCGGGAAACATGCCTTAAGCGAAAAAAGAGCATTCTGCTAGTTGCGCCGAAAAGCGAACACATACAAGACGATATATACAGTCATAAATCGTACTATTCACAAGGGAGAGATTTATTACCTGCGGCCCTATCCACCCCGATGTTCTCGATTACCAAATGGAAAAAACAACAATGTGACGAATTCTACAAAAAATATATTTCAACAACTCCCCATTGCATATACCATCGAAACTACGACGTCGCTTTATACCCAGGGCATCGTATTGTTTTCGGGTGCATTATACTTCTGATGTATTTGGGGATAGACCATTAGTTCTCCGACCGCCCCAGATTGTAGCCCAATGAACCCGCCGACAATGCCCGACCCGAAAGTTCTGCTCTTATTCGAAGGGCATTATTCCAGACTCCCAACACAAACGCAAGAAAGAGATTCCCAATACGTACACGGAGAGCGATGAATACAAACAAGTCCCGGCTGAACATACAGCCAAACCTTTTCGTCTGGGTATTGGTGAAGGAAAAAACTATCTCACTACACGCGCAACCGTGTCGCACCCCCAAATCTAATAAACGAACTTATCCAGAATAGCTTAATTGTAACACTAACAAATGGCGCCCCCCGACCATTTCGGATTAGTTTGCTTTGTGCTCTAACGCTCAAGATATGTGCTTTATGGCAGTTTTATTTTATTTTTATTTATTATTTTTACAACACGGCACATTACACAAGTAATCGTTTTATGTGGTAAAATATATATGACAGGGTTGGAATATGTTAATCGTTTAGAAGTAATGAGGAAAAAATAAAATAACACACTTCGTACCAGTACATTGTTGAACCTTTGCAACAGGTGAGACATAAATATAGTGGATTGTGTATAATATGGCATTTTAAGTATTTCTTCAACGCCTGATTTTTAAAGTCATAAATTTTTCTGTTTCTTTTTAATAAATACCAATTAAGCGTTGACAAAAATAAAAAAAGAAGTTGATGTGAAACATTCCATTCATATTTTTTTTTTTAAAATAATATAGTTCTGTAACTACAAATGGGTTCTTAAATAAATTAAAATTACGCGTTTTTGGTTAGATTGATCATCTTATCATCCTGTACATTTTATTAGGAATACAGAAATATAAAACGTCTCTACCTAGATCGGTTTAGGATCGGCAGCCAAGAGCGCCACATCCTCATATGTCACACCGATAGTGAATATCCGTATAGTGTAAGATGGACGTACGTTTCGTCGAGTCCACTGCGGGCGATAACAGGCGAACATTGCAGTTCTTGGTTAGCTATCAGGCGACATCCTCAATACTTTGCATAACCACCTCCAGCGCATCATCTTTATTGTATGTAATAAGCTACTGCTGTGTCCGAAAACAACAAGTTTTATTTGTCACATGACATTACCACTTGACATCTATCAACCTCCTAAAGCATCGATCTAATCTTAAAACTAAGAAGTCCTATATTGGATCACGGTAACATGTCAAGATTCAGAGATGCGCAATAAAATAGGAAGGGTGCAGACGTTAAACAGCTGACACTTTATCTTCAGACTAAACGTTGTGGCGTCTCATATGACCTGCATACTGTTGAAGGTACCGCCCATCCTAAGACAGCTCAAATACAAAACTCCCATTTTCAGTAATCGTGGCACCTTAATACTAAAACTTATCTAATCTGTTGACAGGGACATCATTGATGCACACGAGGGTGCCTTATCAGGGCACGAGTCTAGTACACATCAGCTCCGTCTTCGCAATTTTTATACGCATGCCAAGACGGAGAGAGTTATTTGATCAAACGCCCACGCAAATCCCACATAAAGACTCCTAATAAGGAAACTGCTAACGAATTGTTAGAAATAATATTATTTCAGTCTTAAAAAATACGATTTTTATGAAAACTTGTTTCTAGATCAAAAAACATAAGTATGGATGAATAGCTTACAAGTTTGCGTTATGAGCAGGAATTATATATTTAGATATTTTAATAAGAGGATTAAAACAAAGCTTTCTTGGTAACTTTTGCAGCAAATGAAACGTAAAAATTAGGACAAAATAATTATTTTAAAATCTGCTGACAAGTAATTAATATAACTATTTTAGACGAGATTAATAAATTAATTAGAATTAAATAAAAATTAATTACAAAACTCGTATTACATTTAAAGTACCGTAAAATTTGGCGGTGCCGTGAATTGACCCTGCCCCGCTCACGCGATCTCCATCCTCCATTCTTCACAGCAGTGGGCCGACACAATAAAGCAAATAGAATGGATTGTGACAAGATGACGGTCTGAGCTTCATTCCCAGATGGTGGCGGTGGCGGTAAGATAGACAAAAGGAGCGTCTCGCCTTCAATGGGATCCCATTAAATTGTATACAAGCATGCTGTCTTACAAAAGTACGCTAAAATAAAATTACGCTCTAGATAACATGAATAATGGAGAACAACCCAATTTTTGATACAATAATAAAGTATGTATAAAAAACGAAAACAGGAAAAAAAATTAATATGAAAAACAAATTCTCTAGATATGAAATATACAATAGTAAAAAAATATTGTTTTTAAGTCGAGATATAATTTAACGTTTGACATAAAAAGAAAAATATTTATGCGGACACATTTTATTCATTGAAGGAAAAAAAGGTTTACTTTCCTCAAACAAATAAGAATCTGCCCTTATCTCAACATACAAAAATATTTTTTACAATGTTTTCTTCAAAAAATACATGTATAAAATCTATCTTTAAAATTTAGGTTAAAACATTCTTGTTTTACTGCAAAGAAAGACCTTCCTGCATCATAAAAATTCCTTCTACAATTCAGGGGTTTGAGTGTGAAAGAAAGAAAAAATAATCGACAACTTTTATACATTTGAAAATAATTTTATTGAATAACTGTTAAAAACAACTTAAAAAATTAAGTACATGCAGAAATAATAAATTATTTAAAATAAGTGTAGCGAAGGGAATGAAATTCCCGTGATAAAATTTTCGAGACAAAATATCGTAATTTTTTTGTCCAAATTGGTTTGCAATGTTTGGTTGATTTGGGACTTGCATAAATTCGAATATTGCTAAGCCAAATTCACCAAAATTTATATTTAGCAATGTAGTTACCCTTCCTTCGTTCTAACGTTTTTTCAAACATGTGAAGTGGCCCCATTATTATTAGTTTGTAAGTACCTTAAAATTGAGGTACAAATGAAAAAATATTTTTAAGGATTATTAAATCAAATAATGAAATTTCCACAATTAATGAAATTTTCCACAATTCTTTTTTTCGTGACGTGTCAGGTCCCCTCGATGTCAGCTATCATCACTTGAGAAAAGGCTTTTATATCCCGCGCCTTATGGAACAGATCTTAGACTCCTTGTATTCTAGTTCACTTTTAAAGTTCACCGCAACATTTAATGTTGTGGAGTATTTTTCCAGCACCACGCCAACCCTAACTTTTTCCTTTGATAATGATCTGCAGGACAGGTATTTGGGACATGCCATTCATTGTCGAAGTTTTAAATTGATATTCACATGTCAGAATAATGCCCTTATGTTGTTAAATAAGGAAACAGAAAAAAAATTCAGTATATCTATATACAATACTATATTTAGGTTTCGTTAGAAATAGAAATAGTATCTCTAAAAACACGAAATAAAATAAAAACAATACGGGATTAAAAAACACATTAGAATAGCTGAAATTGTATTGCGTCCACATTTTCAGCGCATTATATATGAATAATTATTACATTCAAGCCATCATGTCATTTTATTATCGGGATGGGCAGGAAGGTAGAACGCCAGACTTCTATCGTCACACACAGCTTTCGTTTCAATCTCTCTAATTTAAAAAATCAAACATGAAATTGAAATGTAAATATTTAATTACTTTATAACGATATTTTTATAAAACATCAGTAAAATATAATGATTTTTTAAAAATAAATGTGGTCTAAAGTGTACCCTGGTAACTTGGGTTAGAAATAGGTGATTTAGTCAATAGAAGTCCAGCTTTAAATAAGGGAAAACGAATAATGTCGTGTTAGATACATCAATTCCCGTTCGAAATAGTTATTTATCGTGTTTGAGATTGTATAAGGCGTCACAATACGTTTACTTCCAAGGATTGAAGAGTGAGCCAGATTCAATAACGGACCAACTGTTGCCTCCGCCCGATGGAAGGGTCACCCCTAGGAAATGTCTCTCTTGCACGCAGTCTGGTACAAGGGTGACTTGTATTTTATAAATTAATAGAAACTGTATTGTATAATTTTCAATGTTCAATAAAACAATTGTATTACAGTAAGTAAAGGGTGTGGTAAAATATATTACTCCAATGTTCAATAAAACAATAGTATTACAGTAAGTAAAGGGTGTGGTAAAATATATTACTCCAATGTTCAATAAAACAATTGTATTACAGTAAGTAAAGGGTGTGGTAAAATATATTACTCCAATGTTCAATAAAACAATAGTATTACAGTAAGTAAAGGGTGTGGTAAAATATATTACTCCGATTTTTTTGCCTATAACTTTTTAATCAATGAACATTATGTTAATTAACACATTTTGTAAATTGCGAAACAAATGGATAGAAACATTTAATCTAATAAAAGTTAACTTTTAAAATGAAGCCCTCAAATTACTTCGTCCCTGCACTGGTAAATTACAGCCTTTTGTTTTGTGTTTAACATTAGTCAGTCTTAATTAAAGCATTAATCTCAATTTCAAGTTAGTAATGTTACGTGTTTCATTCCCGATTTTCTTTTCATCTTCAGCATCCTTTCCATCTTCCTTTAATTGATGATATCTCACTTTTATTATTGTTATTTATTTGTTCATGGATTATCTACAAATTAATAATAATTTGAATAATTTTTGTAACCATGAAACTTCTTTTATCTAATTTTAGTTGGTTGGTTGGAAGAGATTGCCGAAAGGCAATAAACCAACTAGATTGTTAAACAGTGAAATGTAAAATAAATCCATTTTTGTGTGTCAATATTTTGGTTATTTCTTCTATAACGTTGACTCCGATGTGTTCCAGAGTTTGTGCTTAATTTTTATAACAGGTGTGGCATTAACAAAAAAATATAAAATAGCGGTAACAGTTTTTTTAGATTAAATTGACGCATGTTCTATAGACTACTATATTTTTTTTATTAAAAAGGGAACATTTCAATAGCATGTGGTTTTATTGCTCTAAATTTGCGAGGACCGATCATCACCGCACGCCCCGCCCCGCCCCGCCCCGCCGTGTGACGGAACAGGGTCGCACCCTCCCGGCCGGCGGTAGTTGGATAGTCCGGCGGTACATCGCTCCACAGCCACATATTGTAATAAACTCCGGAGTAACGACCTCTCGCGGCGGATCTGATGGATTATTTGTGGTCTGCTGCAAACTATATTGTGGGGGGTTGATATATCCAAACGGAAGGATGTTATTATTTTTATTGTTAAAATGGAAATGGTTATGATAAAAACGTGATTTTGTGTTCGATTGATCTTAAACTCATGGAATACAGACGAATGTGAATAGGTTTTTATAACCTGATTTACAGATAGAGTTTAGATTATTACTAAAGATGAGAACGTACTTGGGTTTCAAAAAACAAAGACCGAAAAAGATTTTAAATACGAGTTGATAAAAGTTGTGTGGGTTCAAGTTAGTATTTTTACCTGAATATTAAAAAAAATAATTTTACTGAATTAAAGCTCAAAATTTTACTAAATATGTTAAAACTCGATACACGAAAAGTTGATTCCAGATCACAATTTTTACGCGCGTAAATAAAACAGTCAAATGCAGCAAATCATTTGTATTATGTACTCGTATAGTGAATACGAGTAACTCTATCTTACCATGAAAATGTTTTCAATGGTAGTAAAAATATCGAAATTGGCAAGAAAACGTTTAATTCTTTAGATAAGTTTAATTCCAATATTAATATTACATGTACATACGAGTAAGTAATATATGTGCAAAGAAAACAAAATTGTTTTGTATAATCTTTCTTTCAAAGTTTTTTTTAAAACATTTAATTTTTTTCCAACAGATACTGTTGAAAACCAAGGAGAATTACATGTTATTTGCTTAAATTAATTACTGTCTTGCTTAAATGTGTGCAAAAGAAAGACCACGTTAAATGCTCCAATCTACCGATACTTTTACTGACAAGCTGTGTAAATAAATACTCTTATTTAAAGCTAACGAATAAATTCATTACCAATTACTATTTAGTAAATATATTTTTTTAAATTGAGTATAAAATATGGCATTTAGTTGTTGAGAATCAGTAAATAAAAATATCAAGTCGAGTGATTCAACGTACCACATGTCATGTTTGCTCTAGACACAACATAAACCCATTTTACGATTGTTACGTATTTTTATGGACTTTTTCATCCTAGTATTCTGACCAGACTTGAAGCTTTACTTTACATATTTAAGCCGTTGACATGTATTTACTGACCTAAAGAAAAACGCAGAGCTGGAGAGGTAGGTACGTATTCGAATTGCTTTCCTTACATTATACAATATAATAATATTTATAAAAATTTTCAAATGCTGTCTGATGGTGGCAAAAGTCAAATAAAAAAAAAGAAAGCAGAGATGAAATCAAATGCACCGGAAAGGGAATATTTTTTAACGGTTTTGGAATCGTATTTTGAATTTAGAAAATGCCTCGAAAGTTATAAAAGTTTTTTTATCAATTTAAGACACGAAATCTGGAGCATTGAGGGGGTTCGGCCACGTAGAACGAATTAATAATGAAAGACAAAAAAAATAATCTTTACGGGTAGTATTGAAGATACGCAAAGAAATTGAAAAGACCTAGAAAAACGCGGCACCAAATTAATCAAATTTTGAATATACTCTTCTACCGCCAAAGATTTGAGCCAGGATGTCACTTCTCGTTTGAGGTCTTCGTCGTTTGCGAACTGTTTTCCACCCAAAAACTCCTTTAGTTTCGAGAATAAGTGAAAATCACTTGGTGCCAAGTCAGGGCTGTAAGGAGGATGTCCCAAAATTTCCCACTTAAGACGTTGAAGTTCTCGCTGTGTTCGTGCTGATGAATGAGGCCGCGCATTGTCATGAATTTGTAGCCAAGATTTTTTTGTAGCCAAGGTGCTCTGTCACTATTTCATGTAGGAGCGATCGTGAAATTTGTGGGAAAGATTCATGTACTGTGCTTAAAGTGAAACGCCGGTTTTTCCTGAATTTTGTCTTCAACTTTTGCTTTTAACTCATCCGTAACGAGTGATGGCCTCCCACTACGATCTTCGTCGTGCACACTGGTTCTTCCTTGATTAAACATTATGCACCATTTCCTCACTGAAGCCTCGTTCATGGCACTATCACCATAAACATTATTTATTTGCCTATAAATTTTGATAGGCCGAACATTTTGTGCATTCAGAAAACGAATGACACTACGCACTTCACATTTGGCGGGATTTTCGATGGGCGCAGCCATTTTGAAAGGCTACAGAACAAAGACGCACGACCGTTCAGCAACAAAACTCAGCTCGCACTGAAGCGGGGGAAGGAACTAATTGGCGCGCATATGATCGCGGTAGTAAGGGATCGGCGCAGGGCGTGGTGCGCAATCATTCTTTACTTTATGGACGACCATAGTAGGATACTTGAAACCTATATGTGTAAAAATATTTAGTGGGTATCAATTCCACCATGAACGTTTGTTCTTTAAAAACTCTTAAAAGCGGCGGGATGTTTCCTCAATTATCTTAGAACATCTAAAATGTGGGTTGGGTCCTTTATTAACGCCCAATTGTGTTTTATAAAATCAAACTTATGCCCTCAAAAAACTTTGACCAAGTCTTATTTGATGTCTTTCTCTCTTTAATATCATTAACAGCCGTTTTCCCTCATCTAAGGTACTTTTATACAATATGTAGGTACATATCATTCATCACAATACTCGCACTTGTACATCTTGGATTATTATTATGATAACTAGTCGCACTTTCATACACTTCCTCCAAGAATTCCTTCCATCATTCTTTCATACTTTCTACCTCTGTTATTGTTGACTTATAATAATTCTTCACTTCACTCATTCTTTGCGCAATTGAATTTCCACGAGCTTTCTGTATTGTTCGAGATTTTGATATTTCGTTTTAGATTCGAACTAAGCCTTCTTCCAGCGTCTTCCATTAGTTCTCGTTTTTTCGACTCAACTACTACTTTTGTGTTCATCTCACACTCAAAATAAAAATAAACTGACAAAATTAAAATAATATTTTTCTCGTTAAAAAGCACGTTAAAGCATAGGACCAGCAAGTATATGAAATGTTTGTGTTTTTTGATTTCGAAAAATGACTTGGCCCCCATACTATAAACAAATTCTGAAGATTTCTGGTTTTATAGACAGTGCGTCAGAGTGTCGGATGCTGAAAAAAACGTAACCGTGTGTGTAACAATTCAGAATTCTTCGAATTGTTGATAGTGCGATAAAATAGAGCGTATAATGATATACGACTGGTTGCTGGATATAGTTTTATCTCACATGTGTGGGAAATAAAATATCTATTTAGTAGTTAAAATACCAGGAAAATAGTGAAATGTGACATTTCTAATTGAGTCATGATAAAAAACGCTTATACGAATATAATCCGCGAACGTAGAAAAAATGTACAATTTTTTTAAATTATAACTTTAATAAAAAAAACCTTAATTTATGATTTCCATTGGTTGTTGAATAAAAATCAAGAGTAAAAAGTAAGATTTTCAGATTGGGACCGTAAGGAAACGTTAATAAAAAGTATAATACGAGTATATCTGCAATATAAAATACGTCTAATATTATATATTTTGAATAGTCTATTGCAGTTAAATTTAAGAGTAAACTATAAAAATGAACCCTTTGCGCTACTTTCTCCCGCACATCAAGACTTAAGACGGTGATCTTTCAAGAATAATATTTTTTTGGTATAACATTAAAAATACCACTTGAAATTATTGTTCGTTATATTTATAGAATTTGATACAATAAGTTACTGTGCTAACATTTTGGTACAATTTAGATTAATCATCCAAACCAACATTGTTTGATTAATTAAAGTTATACGATGAAGTAATTAGGGGTGCATGGGAACTTAAGATTGATGTATAAAGTATGGTGAAGAAGAGTATTGTTATGTCAGAATTCGGGAGTTTGATGGTGATGATGGAAAATGCGCACTTTCTTCAGCATTTTATTAGATGACGATTACAATGATTACATGTTAGTGTATCACGGAGATAATTTCAATGGGTAAAGTGCTATAGTGACTTTGTTCCTCGCCCAGAAGAATGTATCTAGTTAATTTGAGCCTTATGGACCCTTAATATACTCATTTTGGTGAAAGATATATCTGCATCTCTTTCCAATTGATAGTGTAGGAGCAGGAGCAAAGGGTTAATGTGGTCAGATAATACAATATATATATTTCGTTTTAGATAAATAAACGGAAAGTACTTTTCTAGCGCTTCACTTATCTGCAGGGTAAGGGATAAGAAGCGAGTCCAGTAATAAATGAAGACAGTGATAAAATATTCAGTATAAAGAAATGTCTGGTGATAAGACAGGTGACCCTTAAGTTCACTTTATGGACTGAAAAGTAAGATATGTGTCCATCACATAACAGTATTGTGAGATGTGTTGGGTGTAGTAGATACGAGTGAATGAAAACATCTTAACAAAACAAATATAAAATGTAAATGTGAGTGGATCGCGTGATAGAGGAGGACCAAGTTAACTATAGTTGGGTCAAGTGAATTATATTTTCAAATAAATAAATGTTAAAATTAAGAGAAATCGTAATTGTATGAAGTGAATGGATGTAGGAGAGGTGAAATATATTTTGTCACGATTGGCCGCTAGAAGTTGTATAAGGTGTATGGATGTGTACGAAGCTGTGTCGAGATAGGAAACTCTGGCACTCTCTCGTCTCGGTCTACCCCGACAGAAAAACGGCGTGATAATGATGTATGTATACTTTTGAGGTATCTTATAATTAATCCGAAAATGTTATATTATAGAACATCACTGAGATCTAAATGTTTCTTTTCTAACGTTTGTGCATGCGCAAATATGAATATTTCGCAATATAGCTGTTTTTTCAACAGGTCAAATATTAAAGAACGATTTTAATGTTTGCAATATTACGGTAAATAAAAATAATAATCACAACAGATGCCGAAAAATACAGTTAATTACTTACTTGCAATATTTAAATTAAAATATTGGCAACGGAACATTAACCGAAACTATAAACGCTTTCTGATACAGCCTTGTATAAATCAATTTGATCGGTCAGTGAAAATAATCTAAAAATAATCACGAGTACATTCAATTATATACATAAAATTGTAACGGATCGTAAATGAGAAATACTAACTGTCCATGCATGAGATATTTGGGAAATGTAATGTTCAATGCTTTACGAAGATCTTCGGAACAATTATCTTTTCAAAGAAGCGAGTATGCATGCTTAAGTATTTAAATTGCTTAGATAGGGTGCGCATTGACTGTCAAAAAGGCGGTAATAATGCCACTTAATGGTAAGGAACAAAGTGGCTGTAAAAGTGGCGTTCTCGAAAGTAAGTAGAAATATTAAGCAATAATAATGGCTAGAAATTTTACTCATATAATTAGGTTTTATAAGAAATAATCAATTTCTTCTTCCTCCTAGCTCCATCCCACAACGTGAGGCCGATTTTTTTTAGAGCTTTCCAGAATTGCCTGTTGTGGACAAGATCCTTCGCCACTCCCAGCGTTCAGATATCCTCCTCCCCACCACCCACCTATCTTTTTTTATCTAACCCTATCGTATTTTCCAGTAAACCTCCTGCAGCAACAATACATATTAAATGATAAATTGATGGATCAAATTGAAACGGAACCTATGAAATGATCACCGTCATCATCGTTGGTTTCAAGAATACCTACCACTCTCTCCTTTCCTGAGTCAGACTTCTCTAATTGGAGGCCCTGCAATTCGTTGTATCCTTAGTGACATGGATAAGTCTTGGCCTACATTAGATATATTGCTTTCAGGTCTCTCACTCAAAATACTCTTTGGAGATAAGGCATTATCTGTTCTTGATTAACGGAGAGATGGTTAGCCCTTGAAAGAGTTCATGCAGCTCCTGATTGTATCTGATAGGTAACGAATCACCTTATGATATGTCATCAATAAAAATAAAACATTGATAAAATAACCAGCCTTAGTAGATGCTATTTTTCGCTTAAAAGAATAAAGACAATAATATACTCGTTAATCTCAAAATTATCTACAGCGGAAATAATTTTTTCAAGACGTAAATATTTTTGTTGACAAATTATCGAACTATTGAAACTGTCGTCATTCACATTCACATAGGTAGCCAAAAGATAAAAATACCAAGTAAATTAATAATTTAGAACTAATAATACCAACAATACGAGTATTGTCGCCGTTTGAAACTGGGTTAAAAAGTATTTCAATTGTAACTCAGGTAAATCTAACAAACATACTCGTAAATCTGGTGATTGATGATCTGGATAACACACTATTACTGTTTTACAAGTATCTGAGCCAAAAACGTTGGCTCAGCCGCAGATGGTAAACAAAAATATTAGTCATAAATTTCTCAGCATCATTATGAATAATGAATCATGCAAAGATCCGGAGAATTCCCCATCTGAGTCACTTGACAGCCCACCATAACTGGTGATCCTTTTTTGGGCAACATTTCTAAGGGTCCTACCGGTTTAATGCGCTCCGATATTACAATTCCGAACTAGATTATTTCGGTTATTTATAACATAAATAAGTTTTGTCTCTCTTTATTCCACTGCTGGACAAAGGTCCCTCCTGTGTTTTAATTTGGTCATATCGATTAATCTGACGGTTCAACGGAAACCCCCTCGTATCATGACATTTAAGTTGTGTTGCACTTTATCCCCGCCGGTTTGAGCCCTGATCCATTTATCGGTTTTAAAGTCCCCCTCAATGAGATACCAACAGTCTTCTTTACATAACTAGTTACCTTACGCCTAACGTTGACACCGTTTGTTAAATACTGTTATTTCAATGCCATATATGGTAGTACGCATCTATAAAAAAATAATCCATAAATAAATTGCTATTCTTATTTGATAAGCATAGTATTATTCTAAATATTGATAGCACGAGTTTACTGTGATTGCACTTCTAGAACATATTCTCTATACTCAATGAATGTAATCAACTTATCAGATCATTGCTCCATGGCTTGGAAAAAATTGGGTGAATAGCCATTATATTTTTTTTATTATAAATCGCATATAATATTTATACTAAATGTTTGAGTATTTTAACAGAGTAATTTAACTTTAAAAAGATATACTATACATGGATCTAGCAAATGTTCTTAAAAACTCAATAACATATGTTAATTTATACGAGTATTGTATAAAGATTTTTTCTCTTTATTTTTCATCGCTTTTACTCAGAAAAACTATACTGAACTTTTATGCATACACACATATCACCACGCCGTATCCTTTGCAGAGTAGACAGAGATAATAGATCTCCATACTTAACTATAAAAAAAATCCTCTACATTCAGACACCTTGTCATGCACAATCTTGTGGAATAGTGTGTTTTTTAAGTTTTTCTTCTTCTTTCTAGATTTTTCCCAAATCTTGAGTTATACTCGACAAGGGCCGTTTGTTTTACTCCAAAAGCTATATATTCTTCTTATCGGTTTGGATATCGCTCACTGACAGTCTGTTCACTCGTACAATTGTTCGCCGCTGTGACATCGACGTATTTTTAGGTTGATTTGGTGATTGATAAAGGTCCAGTTTTATATTGTGTATGAACCTGTGATTTTCTAATTTTCTCGTCACATATCTAACATATACCGTCGAAGCTGATATGGGCATGTGATGACAAACACGTTTAAAGAGGATCTATGAAACACATGGAACTTAGCAGAAGTGACATAAATAACTAAAAATTATTCTAACATCGACGAGTTCCGTAACCTAGTTGGTAAGACGCCTGTTTTCCCTTCTGGGGTTATGGTTCTGGGGGTAATTTCTGTTAAAACACAAACAAGATCTTTTAAAAATGGTCATCATCATCATCATAAAAATGATCCAGACTGGTTATCATTAAAGGCTTCTTTTACATTCAGCTTGGTTGGAAGAGATTGCTATATAGCAATGTGCTCGCTAGGTTGAACTGTATACAAAGAAAATTTAAAAAAAATTAATTTGCTCAGGTCGAAAAAAATACCTTCAGTTTTACAATCACGCGTAAATGAGGTGGTCACCAACATAGAGAGGTAGTGGGTGTGGGGTTTAACCCTTAAAGTCCGGCTGGCTACATATGAAGTCGAATAAAATCGGGCTCAAACGCCGGCTGGCTACATCCGCAGCTCGCACATATTCTCTGTATAAAACGTTTATTATTATGTAAATTTACTACTACAGATCAAAAGTAAAAAAGTGTAGCGTATACATTCATATATTTTCTGTGATTTGGAATTAAAGTTTCACCCTTCTTATATGAATGTTTAATATTATTTTATTTTATTGTAAGATGTGTCCCATGAAAACTTCGCGCATAGCGGCCATCGGTTACTCATACAGTCATATAACCGCCGAGTCGCGAAGTGGTAGTGTTTTATCTGTGTCGGTACACGTACTTGATCTCGAGTGTATGTTTATTTAGGGTGACTGTTATATTGTTATTTATTAGACATTACGTTCGGAGTTCGTTGTAATTTGTTTTTTTTTATAAACAATTTGTTTTGTGTGAGGGAACTCATTTAATTTTATTATTTGTGTAGATTTTTATTCATAATAATGCTGGTTTGTGAACATTGATGTTTTGTTTGAGTGTATAACTATTTTTCTGTTTATTGAACCATTTCATAATTTAAAAGATGGATGACGATGCAATAGAACAGTATATTCTAGACATTGATTCTGATTTTTCTATGAGTGACGACGAAGATTATATACCGGATAATATTGAGGACGTCGATGATCCTTCAGAAATTAGTGATAGTGAAATTGACAATTCTAATGTTTTAGATAATACAGAGCCCACATCAACCGTAAATGTAGACAATATTTCATCTGAGTGGCAAAATGGCATTAACTTTCGTCCAGTATTGCATGACTTCAACCAACAATCTGGATTGAGAAATTGCGATCTCAATGAAGAAAGTCGGGAAATAGATTATTTTGAACTATTTTTGAGTAGTGACATAGTGAGAAAAGTTTCTGAAGAAACGAATAGATATTATGATCAACTAAAGATAAAAAAAACATTTTCCCAGCATTCACAAATGAATGAATGGAAGCCCGTGAATGCTGATGAAATATATCTATTTTTCGCTTTATCAATGCTTATGGTTCGGAGCAAAAAAAAGCAGGATCAGGCAATATTGGACAAAGGACAAATTAATATCGTCACCAATTTTTGGCGAGACAATGTCACGAGATAGATATTTGTCTATTCTAAGTATGCTACATTTTTCCGATAGTTGCAAACAGCCAAAAGACGATATTCTATATAAAATAAGAGACTTTGTCGATTCGGTGTGTGAAAATTTTAAGATTTTTTTTTATCCTTTTAAAAATTTGTGTATCGATGAGTCACTAGTATTATTCAAAGGTAGGTTACGAATAAAACAGTATTTGCCGGCAAAAAGGCACAAATTTGGAATCAAACTCTTTGTTCTGTGCGATTGTGAAACCGGTTTAGTTTTAAAATTAATTATTTATTGTGGAGCAAAAACCGAAATACCCGTAAGTAATATAGACGAACAATTATCCAAGGATATGGGGGTTTCGGGAAAAGTGGTTGTGTCCCTACTATCGGAATATTTGTGTAAAGGGCATACTGTTTATACGGATAACTGGTACTCAAGTCCAGCTTTATTTAAGTATTTGCACGATCAAAAAACCAACGCCTGTGGAACAGTAAAAAAAACTAGGAAGTACCTGCCAAAATTTGGAATCGTGCAGAAAGGTGAAACATCATCAATGACTTCTGGATGTCTACTTGCTGTAAAATGGCACGACAAGAGAGATGTGCACATGTTGACAACTGCAGAAGATGCGTCACCAATAGAAACCGGCAAAGTAGATTACAAAACAAAAGCCGCTATTGTGAAACCATCGTGTGTAGTTAGTTACAACAAACACATGGGCTCCGTAGACAGGTCAGATATGATGATCACGTTTGTAGAGTGCGTCCGTAAAACCAATAAGTGGTACAAAAAGATCGCGTTTCGTACAATTGACGTGGTATTAATAAATGCTCACGCGATGTTTAAGTTTAAGACAAAAAAAGACGTGAGCCTAACAGACTTCCAATTAGAAGTTGTTCGACAACTTCTACAAAAATATCATCATCCGGAGTCAACACCTAAATCCAAACAAAGTGGTGACCATCCTCTTAGACTAAGTGCACGACATTTTTTATCAGACATTCCACAAACTATCAATTCCAAGAGACAATCGGTTTATCGGCGGTGTTTTGTATGTAAAAATACTACGCGGCAGCCTCAGAAACGTGTTCAAACTCGTTATTGGTGTAGTGACTGCGAAGTTGCCTTATGTCCAACTAATTGTTTTAAGGCATATCACACAATTCAAAAGTTTTGAGTTTTAAAAGTTACATATGCAATACTAATTCATGGACACCCTATCCATATGCCGACGAACAGTTGCGCGAGTGTGTGTGTTTGTGCCGAGATATTTTTTTAGACCTTCCATTAAATTTAATTATTACTATGATTCTTTCGGATAACGATAATTTTTGTATATGGAGATCATGTTCAAAAGTACATTCTCGATGTGGATGACTAAATGTTTACGATAGACCTTATAATAAAAAATCCCACAAGTGATTTACTTAAGTGGCAGCTCCATTCTCACGGTAATATATTTTTATTTATTATTTTAAAGTCAATATGAAACAAAAAACTCTGATTTTTTTTTACTAACACAAAGGTACACTATTTGACTATAATATGCTGTTTATTTGGTTTATTTATTCATTTTGTGTGAAGAGTAATTAAATTGTTTATAAGTGCGTTCCAATGTTTAAAATTCTCGCCGGTCTGAGGGAGTACTTCGCGTAAATCTTAGCCGATCTCTAAGGGTTAATCACAGCACAGAATAGCGTGAATCATAATATGATAATGTGGTCGTGTGCGTGTGTATGTGGAGCAGTTGAGTCATCGCATTGGGTAAGGGGTGGGTCGGGCAGACGGCACCCAGACCACGGCGGCCCAGACGGGGAGGGGGTTCGGCGGCGGCGGCCTTGACGCCACCGCCCGCTCCCTTTGCGCCCCCTTTACACTCGGGCCGTAGTTGAGTTAATCGACGCCGACTGTGACACTCGCGTCCATTAAGTGACACTCATCAAAATATCTATTATTAAGAGTTATAGTGACATATTTGATATATACAAGCCTCCAGCTACGAATTAAAAGAGTTAGGTAGCACATCTTTTTAAGTCTTTGAATGTCTACAAAACTATCTTAACTCATAAAATTATACTTGCTAAATTATGAGCTGATCGGTCTTTAGAGGCTGGAGGTTTAGGAAGACTAGAAAAAGAACGAGCAAGATCGGTGAGGCTGAATTTGCATAATCAAGTTCATCGAGAATAGCGAATGATGAAGGCGTTATAAATACTCAATAAAGAAAATATTACTTGACTACACTCGTTGAATACAGCTCAACCTGGTGACTTTATTGATATATGGTAATCTCTTCCAATCAAGTAGCCTAAACTAGTAAAAAGTATTGAACGGTCTTATGGACTCACTTGCGACTCTGGAACATATTAAGTGTTCCCCCTCACTCTCCTAGACCTGCTTAGTTCGGCGTAGCTAAAGGTGTCCCATTCAGAGTGCCAGATTTAGTCTGCTGGTTTCGAGTTATTGGGTCAGTTGGATCTTGTAGGCATGCAGATCCCGATCCCAAATTTTCTGTAAGGTGCTTCTTGAAACGTCTAATTCTTGTGAACGATGACGAATTAATGTTCCTGGGGTTTCAGTAACACTTTCACTGCGACTGTTTTCGAGTGAACGCCCGTCACGAGGACGCATGGGTGACTTATTGTCCAGTATCGACCAGTTTCTTCAAATTTTGTAATTAATCTTCGAATTAATGACTCATTTGGACCAGTATTTTGAACGAAAATTCCTTCGAAAACTGTTTCAGCAAAACTTTTCCCATTTTTATAGTTTGACAATAATAACGCGTTGTTATTTCATGTAGTGTTCTATATTTACTAATCGAAAGATTGACAGATGGCACATACAAAATTTTTCGAGCTGTCAACCTTATAAAAAAATGACGCGAAATTCCAATCCGCCGCTCTTATTGGGACAACCTATACATTTACTATAGAAATAATATTGGCTTCTATAACCCAGTAGTAAGAATGTGTTGCGAGTACAATGCGGTAGCTAATTCAGATGCTGACATATTTAGTTCGACACTGTCAGAGTTTATGAGGATGGTGGCTGAAATGACTGAGGAATGATTTTTATTTTTTTCCACATATTGAACATGATTTGTAACATTTTCACTGACCTGCTGACATGACGGAACTGTGCATAAGATGAATACTGGTAATTGGGATTTTATTCCTTGGTATTATTTATAAATCATATATTTTGTGTGAAGATCATGGTTAATTTCCTTTAAGTGTTTTTTTCATCTATATAAATAAAAATGTAAATGTTCGTATCGTCAAAATGTCTAATCTCCGAAAGTTCTCTACCGATCGCTTTGAAATTTTGACAAAAGTTGACATTCGTATACAGAAATGTTTATATATTTTTATTTATATATCGGTGTATATAAAAAACTTTAGAAATCAGAAAAAATAACGTTTGCGCCTCCTGCAGCGACACGGACGAACTAAACTGACAGTTATATCACATTGCATTTTCGACGTTTCGGAATTAATATTAAATAATTAAATGTACATAAATAAAATAATAAATAATTAAATGTTTGATAATCCATATAAATAAAAATGTAAATGTTCGTTAATCATAGTTATCTAATCTCCGAAAGTTCTATACCGATTGCTTTGAAATTTTCACAAAAGTTGGCATTCGTATACTAGAATGTTTATATATTTTTTTTATATACCGTTATATACAAAAAAGTATATAAAACAGAGGAAACAAGGGTTTGCGCCCCCTTCAGCGACAAACGCGAACTAAACAATTCTCACTGACAGTTGTTATATCACATTGCATTTTAGACATTTCAGATTCTTTAATTTCGTTTTTGAACTGTTTGTCTTATTTTTCATTCTTTGAAATTTTGACGAAAGGTTGCATTAGTATACAAGCATGTTTTTTATATTTTTTTTATTTCTCAAATTCCTTATAAATGAATTATAAAGTTTGTTTTTTAAACTTACATTTTTATTTTACGGGATATTGAAAAGCAAAGCTTCAAACCAATAATTTTATTTCTCATCAACAGATTTCACACTACTGAAATATAGCGCTATCAGCGTGCTACGACGTAAAAATATACTAAATTTCTATCTGCCATTTCGTAGCGTTGCGTAATAATTTTGATCCTGTGTTTTTAAACTGTTTTTTATTATTTTTCAGTACAATTAGCAGTGAATTTAAACTGTATCGATTGATTTTCATTTGAATTCATGGTATGCATCTATGTATGTTTTATACATTTGAATTATTAAAAGTTTGACGTGTTTCATACAACTAACTTTTGACAAATTAATGTCAAATTTGATTTTAAGAAACTGCCAAAATTTTGCTAATTTGTAACAAGATGTATTAATTTGTCATTATTGTTAGTTTTTTGTAACGTATTTATCTAAGTAGCTTGCTATTTATTAGAATCGAGCCTTATATTAAAGTCGATAAAATAATTAAAATTACTGAACGTCGTTACAAGGTTGTATTGGGGCATATTTGTCAACTGTCATAGGACTCATCGTGAGTTTCCGAAATATAATAACATTATTCAGAAACATCAAACCGAATATGTGATTAATTTGATCCCTTTCTTCCAGAGACGCAAATAAATATACTGAGGGCATCCACCAAGCCAAAGAGAAGCACAACTGCGATGATGCAGAAGATAAATCAATTGTTAGTAAATATTTTTTTTACTCTTAGGTCCTTCCGATATTCATAGTTCGCCCTTACCACTAAACACTAAATCTTAAATATTTATGCTGAAGTATTGGGTTGTCCAAAAAGTTCATTCGCTTTTCAGGTAGAAATAAAAACAAATTACTTTATTTAGATTATCAACGAGGCTATCATGTGAGTCACGATGCTCCGTCATGAGCTACACGACAGAATGATGAAACAATATTTAATTCTGCTGTTTATAATTCCATATCCGTAGAACCTTTTGTCTTTTTGAGCAAATACACCTGGAGGACAGGCTGATAGTGGCTGAAAGAGGTCAGTAGGAATATCAAAAGTATCTTTTTTATATAGAATTTAATTTTATCTCTATGTTTATATTTCAAAATCTATCAAATCGTATGTAGAAATGGAGATTTTTAAAAATTAGTTTCAATTATCTATTTGTCTTCCCATAAAATTTAATTAGTTACAATTATCTCTCTGTCTTCCCTTAACATTTAATTAGTTACAATTATCTCTCTGTTTCTCTTAACATTTAATTAGTTACTTTTATGTTTCGCAATTTTATATGTTGCCTGAAATACTCTACTTTGTGGCGGCACGTAAAGACGTTGAAATTAACTACAAATATGCGTGTCCAGCTGCAAAACGATCGATCAGCTGAGATATTCTCACATCAATTGCTGGAGTTTGGGAACGGAAAGGTGCCGGTTGATATGACCTCAGGACGAAACGCATTGTCTCATAACTTCTGCAATTTAGTGATGTCAAAAGAAGAATTGGTTGAAAAAGTATTTCCCAATATTCAAATCAATTATAAGAATCACGATTTGCTGAGTGAACGAGCTATTCTTGCCGCCAATAACAAAGACGTCTACGAACTTAATAATATTCAGTTCCTTTTTTAATGTTTCGCAATTTTATATATTTTTTTGTTAAAACTTTCTTTCTTCTTTTTCAGTGCAATCGATCTTTCATTTGAATTCAAATCATATCGTGAATTGACCTCTTGGAGTGACGCGATCATTTGTGAGCACGGCGATGAACGTGACAGACTGAGAGTGGCTGAAATACATAAAAAATATTGTATACCCACAAGCATTGTGAAATTAAACATATTAGAAACGTGTGCTTTCTCTTTTCTTTCTTTTCCATTTAACCAGACTGAGCCACAGCAACGCGTGGCCGGGTACAGGTAGTTAAAAATAAAATAAACAAGAAAGGTGTTTAAACACGCCGTAAGTGAAAACTAGACTGGAACTCTTTTAAAAACAAATCTGCGTACCAACGGGAATAGAGCCCGATTAATTCGTGTTGAGGCGAGTACCGATTGACAATTACGCCAATTTCTAAAATATTAAAATTCTATGGAGAGTTTTATAAAATTCACACTAGAAACAGAACAGGATGAACCATCAAATTTCTTGGACCTAATAATATCTCGCAAAAAATGATACATTTGACTTTGACATACATAGAAAAGACACGTATTCAGATTCTATAATTTCAGCATCCTAATAACCATAAATTCGCCGCCTTTAACTGTATGCTTCATAGATTGCTCAGTGTCTCCTTAACCAACGACAAATTTAAAAAAGAAATTAATAGCCATAAAAAATAGCTACTAATAATGGCTATCCCTGGGAACCTCATTGATTCACTTTTAAAAAACAAAATAAAAAAGAAACTCATACAGGCTCCCGAAGCATTATCTGTTGCCTGACTAGTCCACCTACATTATTACCTGGGAGGACCAAGGGCTGAGTGAATCTGATGGAATACAAGTAGCCTGAACTAGTGGACTTGTTCTTGCTAAATAATTAGTTGTAAGAATTGTTATCTAGTTATAATAGTATGTATGTGTTAATTATTTCTAAGAATTCATATATTAAGATTATAAAAAATAAAATGACATGTAGGAAAATAAGATTAAGTAAGTTCATAAATTATAATATATAAATAAGATTAGTTAAGTAATAAATTTGTTTATAGGTATAGCCTTGACAAATATTTGTACCATATATTACTTTGTTTAATAATAAAACAAAAGATCATATATTCAACGGCACCTATAAACCTATAAATGCAGTAAGGCCCTATTTATAAAAAAACATCATACGAAATAACAAAAAAAAATCCAAGTCACATAAAGTCAGCTTTTTTCACTAATTTTAATCTCTGGAAACTCATATTTAACGGGAAAGACAAAAATAGAATACTTAGCAACAGTGGTGTGTATAAACTTTTATGTGCTGACTGTGATAATTTCTATAATATATAGGAAAGATATAAAGATCATTTGAACACATATATTCCCAAGATCTCACAGCTGCTGGTTGAAGTTGTCTCCTGCGTCCTTCCACCTACAATCCCCAACCCGATTTTTTACCGTTAGAAGTGTGTATGTCGGTACCAGTTCGAACAGAATTCAGTCTTGCTTGTGCTCCTGATGATGAGGTGAAAGCTTTGAAACCGGTAGGGTTATACCGTTATATAAAATGGAATAAACAGTGTTTAATAAAACAAATTACAATGTCCTTAAACCTCCAAAATGTTAATGCCTTAACTATGAATATTAATTTAATTGTTTGATTGTGTAAAAAAATATTACAGTTTAGCGTCGATCGAAGATGAAACAATAAATATTAGCGGGTAGTCTATAAAAATGAAGTATCATTTAGAAAATGTCCTACGAATTTTGTAAGGAATCTACTCACTCGAATGAATTGCAGGTAAACAGACCAAGAATTTAAGAGTGTTGATTTGTGTGTTCACTTAATTTGACTACTTCCCCGGATTAATACTGTTAATTTAAAAGTGTTGATGTTGTGTGTTCACTTAATTTGACTACTTCCCCGGATTAATACTGTTAATTTAAAAGTGTTGATGTTGTGTGTTCACTTAATTTGACTACTTCCCCGCATTAATACTGTTAATTTAAAAGTGTTGATGTTGTGTGTTCACTTAATTTGACTACTTCCCCGGATTAATACTGTTAATTTAAAAGTGTTGATGTTGTGTGTTCACTTAATTTGACTACTTCCCCGGATTAATACTGTTAATTTAAAAGTGTTGATGTTGTGTGTTCACTTAATTTGACTACTTACCCGGATTAATATTGTTAATTTAAAAGTGTTGATGTTGTGTGTTCACTTAATTTGACTACTTCCCCGGATTAATACTGTTAATTTAAAAGTGTTGATGTTGTGTGTTCACTTAATTTGACTACTTCCCCGGATTAATACTGTTAATTTAAACAAGTTTTGGACTATATTGCCTTTTTAGATATGTGATTTATGATGCTCAAATAATTTAAGATTCAATATATCACATTCCCATAGTTATATGGCAACGCTATATATTTCTCAAATGCTTGCCAATTTAAAAAATATGTTAAGCTACGATGAAATTTTAATTGGAGAATCTGCAGTATGCTATGAATACTGATAAAACCTTTTATTTGAATAAACATGCTAATAATGTAAAACCAGTTATAATGTCAAACAAGTTGTTCCGAATTGCTAAGTTATCATGTTGTGTATCCAGACATACGATCATTACTTTATGTATTTATTCTTCAGCGTGGTTGTAGTAGTTTTGCATAAACACACATTGTAAATAAAACATGCAATTTTGCATTAAAAAAAGTTAAGAAATTTAATCTCAGTTAATTTGCTTATAAAATAATTTATTCTTTAAATGTTAATGGTAAGGTGGGTAAGGGATTTTTTTTATGGCGTAAATGAAATCGATTTGTTAATATAATTTAAGAACGCTCAACAGAAGACATGTTTACAGAAAAAAAAAAATGACTTTTTTACGCTACGTTTCTCCATTTGGATCCATAGTGTTATCGAAGATTTTGTAAACAAACATATTTAAGGTATTTTGGCCGCAGGAGTCAAGACCTGAAACTAGTCTCCAGAAAAGGTCTCACATAATCTGATTTGTTTCTGTAAAAGAATTAGAGGTTTTTAGTTGATGGTCTGGAAATAGTTAAAACATAGAAGGTGTTGACACTTAAGGAAAGAAAGTACGAGTAGGGTAAACATCATCTGGTAATCCTCTGTACCGAGTTTCAACACGATAACTGCTAAAACTTTTCACATAATCTGTACAAAGTTTTCTAAAATACATCATTGATGAACGAATCAGTAGTGTGTAGTGTTTGACAACTCAACATGAAAATAATTATAAGAATTTTAAGCATTATTGCGGATATTGATTGACGACTTCCATGACCTAGTTGGTAATACGTCTGTATTTTAATCTGGCGGTTACGGGCTTAATTACCGTTGCATCCGAATTTATTTTAAAAAGGGTTCTAGTCTTGTTTTCATTGAACATCACTTCTTTAATATATTTCTAGTTGGTTGAAAGAGATTGTCACATGACTATAGACTCACCAAGCTTTTCTCCATACAGCAAATTAGAGGACAATAGAAGGATAGAGGAAAAGAGAAGATGACCGAAAATTTACCAAAATGGATTGGTATCATTCTGGTGGCTGAAGGTTTGCAGGTATGGTACGACCATCAGAATCCTAATCAGCCTTAGGCTGATCTTTAAGATGATGCTTTTTGAAAAATGCTTTAACGAATTAAATGCGCCCTTGGAACGAGTTAAGTATCCAGCCTGCGCTTCAAAATCAAGTGACACATTTTTATAAGGTATACGAGTATACTGTTCAAGATAAAGTGAGCTTAGATAAAACGCTAAGCGCCGCTTTTAGCACAATTACTCGTACGATAAAAATACATACGAGGCTAAGAGCGACGAAACATAATATTTAGGATTATCTTAAAAAAATTCTACCTGAGTGTTTCACCCAAAAGAAGAACATTATTTTTTTCCCATCCAAAATGCTGCTGAACCAGTTTTTTTAATCAAACGCTTTGCAGCTGTTTCAAGGTGCAAAAGGTTACTGTCCTTTTTATCTAAGGGCGAATATATCCAAAGGGGTTCGTTCACAGGGCAAGGTCTGGCGGGGTGGGCTGGGGGCGGCGCTGGGACGTCTGGAGTCTAGACCTCAGACCTTATGTCATGGGGTGACTGGGGGAAGGTGGGGGTGACAGAGAGAGGAGGGTGTCGTAAAAAATGGGTAAGTTGAACGACTCGCTGATCGAACTCAAATTGCGCGAGAGGCATCCGTCGAGGTATAATAGATATAATTTTGTGTGCGTAGAAAATAGAATATTTATGATTTAGATTTTTATTATTACGAGTAAATTTATTGGTGAATTTTTATTATACAGGTAATTTGATAATGTTAACACAACGACTTTGATTGATTGGCGTTATGAAAAACGGCATACAGTTAATTTCTTTTTGTTTAATGCATAAATCGCTACTATACTCGTAGGTAAAGTAATATTAAGTGTTCTTTCAAATATAACAAATTACACGGGATAAAATGCTAAGAATGAACTTCAATTTCTTAAATATACGATGATTAACAGGGATTCGAAAAATATAGAAATACAAAAATGGTGAGTTGAGGATCGCAAAATATGAATATGTTTTCTGAGAGATCAAGATCCACTTTGACAAGCAGATTGACGACCTTCGTGACCTAGTTGGTAAGATGCTTGACTTCAAGAAGGAAATTTCGGGTTACATTTCCAATGGTATTCGAAAAAAAATAAAAAAAGAGTCCCAGTCTGGTAAAAGAGTTCATCTGGTATCAATAATCACATGCACTAGTCGTGTACGGGTGTTGTTGGCTCTTCACACGCAGTAGTATTTCTAACATGGATGATTTACAAACTAGTTCCGTGCCGACTCCAATGGTTCTAACCCCTGGAGTTGGCACGGAACCGAACCCTAAATTAATGCGACCGAAGACAATGTTGTCTCTTCGGCCACGCTCTTAAATATTATTTAATCAACAATTCGGCTAAGTTAAAGGGCACCATGCGAATGAATGAAAAAGTAACAAGATACACATATATTTGTCCTCAGTGAGATACAGGCAAAAGCCAGCCTAGTTTAATGGGGATACGACAAATGAAAAGTAATAAACCCAGATCCATTAAAATTGTGTGTCCAAATTAAATTACTTGTTGTTTTTTTGCCAATTGTGTATATTTCTTATCATGTGTAAATAAAATAAAACAATAAAATAAATACATACGTGTATACCAGTATATATTGCAAATCATGATTATAAAAATATAATAAAGGCGTGAAAAAATCATGGCCACGTCATGATAAACCCACAATTTGCAAAAGGCTGTGCAAAATAAATTCAATGAAACATTAGCATATGTATGTGTAAAATTCTCTTATAATAATGTAATTTTCAAGCAAAGCCATGATTGCAGAAAGGAACGGCTTCATGTTTTGATATACATAATTATGCATTACATTCGTATACATGAGTTACATTGGAACCCACAAACGAGTATGCTGAAGTAAACATCAAACACGTAAGTGATGTAAATGTCGTCTGGATGATTTCATATACGCTCGGTGCCATAAAAGTTCACCGTCTTGAATTCTGTCTACAAATGTATTCAAATGTATCGGGCAGACAGACACCCTTCGCGTTGTTGTGCCGCTTGAACTTTCATCTTTGAAGGTCTTATTAATAAACTTGACAAAAAGAGGGTAAATCCAAAAAAAAATAAAAACTTTCTTGAGCAATTAAACAAGAGAAAATTACATGGACATGTTTGTTAAGCGAAGCGTGCATACACACTACTCGTATGTATATAAAAAAATATTGGCAATAATTTTGCATACATGTTTAATAAACTTAAGTATACACATAAATAAATAATTTGTTACTTTACACAATAAAAATTTAAAAGTAATAATTTTCTTCAATATCAAAGCATTCGTATTAAATTTTCTCGATAGAACGTCAGCCATTTTTTATATTCCTTTGTACTTTGCTTGAGGAGTTTCACCCCATAGGTTAAAAACCTTATATAATACAAGTGCATCACAACATCGCGTTATGTGAACATAGAATCTAAGTGACTAAAACATGTGAAATCATTTGAAATAAGAAGTTTAAAATATTTCAACGACATTAAAATAAAAACATTTCACGCGTCACATACTAGTATAGTACTTGTAAATAAAGTGAATATATCAATATAAAATACGTAAACGTTATTTTGGAAATTGCTATGTTTATTCATCTACGTGAATTGGTTTACTTTGACGTCATGAATGAATTCGTTGAAAACTCAAAGAACAGCGAGTTCGTTCTAAAAGCTCAGTGTATTGACACACCTGCTTGAGAGTAAACACAAGAAAAAAACAGTGAATGTGTGAAAATGTTATCAGAATCGCGCTGCTCCAGATTCATTTGTCAGAAAAAAGTTCGTGTGGACTATGATTATTTTATTTCAATTATTTACATATCTCAAAATCAGTCTGTTTAAGGTCAAGGTGTTAGTGTTAGATTACAAGGTGTAGGAAGTTAGATATGAGTGATTTACACAACCATTTTCAAATAGGATATACTCGTATGTATGTGTAGAGAAAATGAAAGTACTGCTATTTAGAGTTTTTTCTGTCCATGTCTAATATATTTATACATGTATACGTTATGTATGTATTTAATTAAGCAATTATTCCTTTAGTACACATTTTTTTGAATATCGAGTTTATCTATCATGTATTACAGTAACATATGTATGGAAATATGACTCATCGTTTGGAGTATAGTACTCAACAATTCTATGCATTATACACAATTCGCAGGTTTATATGTTAAAAGGTACATCATTTAATTCGTTACAAATATTAATGTTTGATTCACAAAACTGCAGAAAGACTGATTTGGGAAAGAAGTTTCGACACATAAAAAACGTCACATCGTTCAATAACCCTTTCTTAATCTTTTAAGAAAGACGATATTCAACAAAAGACAATAATTATTTATCTCCATTTTTTTTCGTCCTTAACCTCTCATACCAATAGTCCGTAAGATTTATTTTTATACTAATTTTCGTCACTTTATTGTAAATATTTCCATCTTTGACTAAGTGAAGGATTAAGTCAGGGATGCCTATAGTAATTATGAAAAAAAGCTGATTGATTGGAAGGGATTGATTTAAAGCATTAAATCCGCCAGATATATTTGCATTCAAACGTTCAATGACGATAGCAAATAAAATTTCTAGCCGTGTTGTAGAGAAAAAAAAATTTCAATCCACTTGTTCGAAGTATATGCCTACCTTCACCCGAAGAAAATTATTATTTGTTAAAACAAAAAAAAAAGATGGATAGCGTATTCTATTTCGAAACGAACACAAGACATAAAATTTGATGTCCTCTTCATCACGGTCATTGCCTACATATTACCGAAAGATATAAGTACATTTGAGTATTTTAAAATTGATTTATGCGGCTTTGATATTTAGATTTAATGGCACGTAATTGAAGGTTGATGATTGCGGGCATAGTTCTTCGGCGAGAAAAGGTAAAGGAATATAGGTTCTCGCATGTGTAACCAATCGACAAGGTCCAGACTAGAAACCAGACTAGAAAAAAGAATCAGAAGAATACCTCAACATTGAAGAGACACTTTCGATTAGATGCAGCTACAACATAATTTAAGATATGTTATGTTGCAGTATTTCTTGCCGGCAGTCTTTAATCGGATTCATAAAATTAAGACACTGGTCACATATCAAATAAATTTGTACTGAAACGTATCAGAGTAATTAAACTGCAAAAGTAAAATAATATAATTTAAAGATAATTGTTATTGTGAGAAGTGTTCTTCTTTGATTATATCTGAATGTTATGATACGTAAACAGTGTTATGTTAATCAGGGATTTTAAAGATATAAGTGAATGGTTGGATTTTTACCAAATTAATTAATTGATAAAAAATACCTTACTACATTGCGCAAAATACCTTACTACATTGCGCAAATTGTTTTCCGAGTAATAAACATGGTAAACATGACAGTTGTATTTCGTGTGTTTCATTTAGGATGGGAATTATAATGGGAATATAAGTAGGTTCACATTTTTAGGGTAAACTCGGCGCTTAAATTTCGCAGAAATGTGACCCCTGCAAATTTAAATAATGCAAACATGTATATTCGTAAATATTGTAAACACGTATATTCGTAAATATCGTTAAATCAAGCATTTTATAAAAGCAAAACTTTCTGTATAGGATTTGATCTTGCATCGCCAGTTTCAAAGGCGTTAATCATAAGAATTTTCTGAACAATGCCTTTTAGACCACATAGGCAATGCAGAAAAATGTCATGAAATGTGACAAAACATATTTTTAAATGTTCAATACATTTTTGCGTTGAACTTTTGGAACGTTGGTAAAACCTTTTTTATTATAGTTATTTTGTTTTGGAAAGCTCAAAACCCTGATTTAAGAGCTAATTCTAAGTCGATTGATGTTAGTAGAAATATTAAAAAAAAAAATCTTCTTGTATATAACAGTAGTTCTATATTGTATGTTACATAAAAAAAACGAGATTTCGCTAAATGTTACAGTTAAAAAAAATACAAAAAAATGCATATCATTAAAAAGGATATGCAAGTAATGAACAAAGTACGAGTATAATGAGTATTCAAAACGTTTTTTTGGTATTGTGGGAGGTTTTTCATTGTCCTTAAATGGCAGGATATCATAAAAACAAAGGATTGTTTCGAGCGTGTAATCCGAGTGATTATCAAGTCGGGGGTGGGGGGGGGGATATTGCGGGAAGCTTCAATCATGTTTATATCTCGCACATTCAAATCAGCTGGGAAAATGGAAAATATTCAATGGCAATATCCACACATGGATGTACATACTCACTCGTACATACGTAGTGTCACATTAATATGAAGAGTTCAATTCCAAAATATTTAATGGCAATATCCACACATGGATGTACATACTCACTCGTACATACGTAGTGTCACATTAATATGAAGAGTTCAATTCCAAAAAACCTCGTATGAGGTGATTAATCTGCCAGAAAAACCTCGTATGAGGTGATTAATCTGCCAGAAAAATTTGATCAGATAAATAGAGCTGAGGATATTTTTCTTTTTTTTAATATAAGAACTTTTTTGTTTAAGCTCTGTGTAAAATAAATTAAAAAGAAGTCATATGTTTTTTCTAAAAAAAAATCATGTTGAAATACATGACGATCTCTGTGCCCCTAGTTGGTAAGACGCTTGTCTTCCAGCCCGGAGGTTGCGGGTTCGATTCCTGTTGGAACCCAGATATTTTAAAAAAGGGTTCCAGACTGCTTTTCGCTTAACGCCTCTTTGACACCTTTCTGGTTGGATAGAAGATATTGCCACATGGCAATAAATAGCTCGCCAGGCTGAAATGTATACAACAAAAATGAAATACAACACAACATATTGCTACTCGTATTTACCGTTTTTATAAAAAAATGATAACTAAAATAATTATTGATAATGTTCCTTTCTTTGTTACGTGGCGAAACAATGTATTATCAATAATTTAAAATTAAATAAGACATATACGTGTATATATATTTGTTATAATTATATACTAAGAAAATATTAAATTTCACAAAATAAAAACCACTAAATTATTATTCTATATAATTTCTACTACACAATTTCGCCAAATTGAAATAAAATGCGCAAGTGAAGATTTTTAGCAAAGATAAACCATTATTTAGATTAGATTTAACCAGCACAAATTTGAAAAGAAAGATAGAATTTTGATTTTGTTAAGATAACTACGATAGATGTCTGAAGGAAAAAAAACCCTTCGAACGTCAATTGGAATTTCTTATTTAATATGGCCAACTCCATTCTTGAGCGCGAGAAAACCAAACTAGTAAAACCATTTTAAATTAAACTGTTTAATATGGTTCTATTCTTAAATGGATTAGATTGATTTGAACTCCAGTTTTCTCCATTTTCTTTTATGATGCGGAAATCTGAACACTCAAGTTGAGCGATATACCATACAGTGCCTTCGAGATGGGGTGTTGGAAGCAATTCTTGTGCATTCTATGGACAACCAGAAGAGCTAATCGATAGACCATTGAAGAGCTTGGAATTGATGTCTCTATATTGTGTGTGACATATTTTGGACATATATCACGCGGAAAGAGCGACAACTTTGAGCGGATTATTCTGGCTGGCAGGGGAAATGGCCAAAAGAGCAGAGGCTTAAAACCCTTTTTATGAAGTAATCCAGTGAAAAAGACACACGGATGTTCAATTCAGGAGGTGCTTCATGTAGGAAGAGATCATTTGAGTTTGGTGGGGAGTATTGGATAGGTAATGATCATGTTTATCATTATCTTCAGAATGGAGAGGGTGATCAGAAAGAGAAATAAACTGCGTTTTAAAAATAAACTATTAATTTCGTTATTTATCTGATACAACGTGTAATAGACAAAGACACGCGTGATTTAGTAGATAATTTAAAAATAAGAAGTAACGTTCGAAAGCAATATAATAACATAAATGAATAATCGCACAGCTAGAAATGAAGAAAGTTCAAGCTAGGAGGAGTGCCCGGAGTAAGGAACCTTGAAAAGCGAGCGTCAGGATGAACTCTGTGCGGGTTACTAGACGGCATGACCGGAACATCAACACAAACTTTCGATCAGTGAAATTCCGAGGTCGTTGCCCACAATATTGACAGCATAAATAATTGAATATAAATTGAAACGTTTTATTTTTAGTAAAAAACGTAAGATTTCACAAGACTTCATAATCGCGAAATTGACAACGACAGAGAGAACAAATTTCTATTGTATATCAAATAACTGAAATTCACATTTACTTTTCAAATTAAACGAGCGAATGATTGGAATTCATCAGGAGTATATTTAAAATATTGAGTTTTATGAAAACAGATTAAAGGTTGACTTGCAAACATTTCCAGGCTAAAAGAAAAAATATAACACTTATATATTTTTGAATTCTCGTATTTCAATGTGGAACAGGCTTTTGAAAGTAGATATCATTTGAAAATATTCATATCTGGTAAAAACTATGAAAATAAATCAATTAGGTACCAACAAAATTTATTAGATACTGAGAAACTATACTTCGATATTTTCAAAGAAATTTATAATTTTTTTTTATCTCAGATTTAGTTTATCAAAAAATTGTGAATGGAAAGTGCTGATTGGAAAATGTTTAAACCTCAAGCCAAATATTATAGCATAAAAATATAATTGGAAACTTCAATATTGGAAAACTTAAAAATTAAAAATAAATTACATCAAAATAACTGCAAGTAAACGATGGCCTCCCAACACTTGAAACTTTAAAGCAACCTTAAATATGCAGGAAAAAACAAAATTGCACTCATAATTAATTTCAGGTTTCTTATCACTTATGAACAAGAAGTCAAAACAGAATTTACCGACTCGAAGGCTGTAAAAGTCTTTTTTTGAATTCCACGAGCGGATTAATTAATAAGAACACCATAAGCTAACTGGGGAGCGGTCCGGAGCAGACGTTTAATGTAATAACAGGTGGGGAACGGTATCTCACGGGCAGCGTTCAAGATTGTTAATTAAATTGCAGACGGGTGCTTTAACCTGGTAGAAGCCGACTACCAGCTTCAAGTACATATATCTTGGACGAGTTCACTTTATTTTGTTTTTAAGTATATTTTACAAGATTTACAATTTTTAATTGACTGAGATTTGTTGTTATGTGTGTTAGATGTTAACGAGGGCAGCATTCGTTTATAGATGAGCTTTGTTAATGTTTGATCTTTGTTAAGAAGCGTTGTAGAATTAGATTTTTTTTTTCAGTAATCCATTATTTTTTATAAAATTATTTAAAATTACCAAAAAAATGCAATTGCACGAGAAAAACATGGACAATTTCTTTATAAAAATATAAAATAGTTGGATAAAATATATCAATGAACTCATTCGACTCTGAATACTTAAGTTAAATGATTGAATATATTAAGGTATGAAAATTGCTAAAAATTCACTTAGAACTATTTTGATTTAAATAACAATAGAGACATCAAAGTGAAAAGAACATTTATACCTATGATAAAAATACTTAACATAATAATAATAAAAGAACAATTTATATAGCGCCGTTAAGAGAGCATATTTTCCTCAAGGGCATTAACTCGGGATTCGAACTCACTATTATTGACAGATTAAAAATATAACAAAAAAAACAAAATAAGTGTAAGGATAGGAAGGTGGTAGCTGC
>OX463845.1:19306748-19385481 GCA_949825065.1 Odontocerum albicorne
GAACCCAAAACTTTGAAATACGTTTGGCCTGATTTAAACACCCTAATCATGATTTGTATTGTATTGTATTACAGTTTCGTAGAATAAAGTACAATATGGTGGGTTTATTGTAATATGGTCATATATTTCAACCATTTGGAAATATAAAGAGGCGTAAAGTGAAAACCAGTTTGGAAACATTTAAAAAAATGAGAACCAATGGAAATCAAACCCGTAAACCTCGGGTTGTAAGACAATAGTCTTACCAACTAGACCACTAGATTGTCATGTCTGTTTTTTTATTATTAAAAATGATTGAAAAAATGTATATGTTTATTAATCTTCAATGTAAATTATAAATCCTGGCACAGAAAGTTCAATTAAACTGGCTTTAGAGCTAGCTATTAAGGATATTCAGAAAGTATATTATTTAAACGCCTGGACCATAAAATATACAAAGCCTGGACCACAAATTACCCATTTTTTTAATGTAGGTTACCTTAAAAATACTTGATATAAGAAAAGAAAAATACACCGCTAATTGAAGGAAACTTCTGTAAAAGCTTGACTTTTCATCTTAAGTAATTTAAAAATCTTAATAGACGAGATTTTTGTTCTTCAGTGTGGGTGCTGATGACCTAGTGGGTTGAGAATTCGCTATCCGTAATTGACAATGACATCGAGTTTTAGTCTTACTTTCGGCTGATATAAAACCTGAGTTTATTTAGTAATTAAAAACTCATGATATATTATTGTATATTAACAAAATGTAACATCACGTTACCTACCAGGTTGAATTGCTTTAAGATAAAAACTCATGATATATTATTGTATATTAACAAAAGGTACAATAACATCACGTTACCTACCAGGTTGAATTGCTTTAAGATAAAAATAAAGAAAAACAAAAATGGAAATTGGGATTGATTCGGATGTGTGACGTAAGCGATGAGGAAATTTTCAAGTCCAATGGCCGATTTCGCCTTTAACGAGCATCATCCGTAATGGACAATGCCCCGCGATAAAGGCACGGGTTTGTGAGCTCACTGGAGCGGATTGTGACGCTGCTGGTTGCTCGCTCACTCTAAATCCAGTACACTAAGGTTTACACAGTTTTCTCAATATTGTATTAATTACCGTAAGTCTTAGATAAATTATAAATTCAAATAATTTTTTTATTTCGTCATCATCATTAACATCACGCCATGTCTCTATTGGAGTAGATATATAATTTATATTGCGATAGATAATAATATATGTTTATAATTTTTTTATTAAAAAACAGCAAAGACATGACGACCTACGAAGCCTAGTTGATAAGACGTATGTCTTCCAACTCGGGGTTTGTGGATTATATTTCCGTTGGTACTCATTTAGAAAAACCGGTTTCCAGTGAGGTTTTTAATTAATGCCTATTTAACATATTTCTGGTTGGTTGGAACATATGAACACAAAATAATTTCTCACCAAGTTGTTCTCTTTACAGTGAAAGTATTATCATCATCGTTAACATCAAGCCACGCTAATTGAGGTAGGGGGAGAAAACAGATATCCGCTTCATTTTATTCTGGCACACATCGTTCGCTTCTCCCACGCCCATACAACGCGTGATTCATACCCTCTTAGTATAAAGGCTTTTCCCTCTTTCCTTTCGAAACATGATTAATTTGGTTATGCCACGTTTTTCTAGGTCTTACAAAATTTTTTGTAACTTCTTTACTATCATACTTCAATAGATTTATTTTTGTAAATCTTTCATCATTCATTCTTTGTATGTGGGCCGAACCATCTCAATGCTCCTTTATTCATGTTACGCATTGAATCTTCTTTCAATCCGCATTCATCTCTAATTTCCTAAAATTTCAATTCTACAATATAAGTAAATGTGTCGACACATACACAAATCAACATGCTATGTTCTTTTGGAGTTTGCGTACATGACTAATCTATTAAAATTAAAAATTCATAACGTAATTTTTACTATATTCAAATCCAAAAATCCTATATGTGTTCTTCCATTACCAATACTTTTCTTTATATTTTTGTAAAAATTCTTCAATTGTCGCTATTTATTGCAATAGTAAAGGTGAACATGTAAAAATGATGCAAGTTTAACTGAAATATAAATAATAATTTGTAGTATTTTTAAAACTAGGATCCATTTCAGCATATAAATAAAATTGATATCCGTGTCGAGATATAAATATTAAACAAAATTTAATGAAATGAAAATAGTTTATGATGGTTGAGTCAAAACACAAACAGCTCCAAGCTACTATATATTAGTAAGTGGTGTTATATTTTTATGCGCTATATAATCAGTTATCAAATTCGTAGGCAATTACACGAAGTGCAGTTGCATTCATTATTCGAAAATCCAGTTTTATGATAGATTACAAACCATAAAAATATTTTCTGTTCATATCTATAATATTTACATCAAGTTCATTTTTTGCTGACTAGGCATTTCGTCGCCAATAGCTCCATTCCCGTATCAGTCGACCGAGCAGTGGACTCCGTTATAAATATTTTTATATTATTCTAAGGATCTAACGTAACTCTAAGATGTGTTCAAACGATACCTGAATGCATTATTTGATTAATTTAATGTAAGAATGGTCAATATTACACAAAACATGCACTGAAATGTATGCACTGAAAATAATACACGGATTGAAGTGATTATAGAACAGTACGGATTGAAGTGAGTATGGATGAATGTGAACTTAACGCTGATGTAGTCGTATGAATTATTTTACTGCTGGACATTTTTTTCAATACTATAACACGTCTTTATACTCTCAGCCTCTAACAGTTAATATAAAGAAGATCACTCTGAGATGGTTTGGGCATGTAGAATGAATAAATGAAGAAAGACTAACATATAAAATATACAGAGGAAATTCAATGAAATGCGTTATCGAGAATAATTAAGGAAAGTATAGTTGGATTAAGTGCACAAATGATGACTTGGAATAAAGAAAAGTAAAGTCAGAAAAATCCTAGGAGATGTATTAGAAAGTGTACGGACATCCATTCATGTAGAGGAGGCGAAACATAAGTGTCGCGATAGGAAAGTCTGGGGCTGACAGGGAAACTGCGTGATGGTATATATGTATGTACTTGTACATAAAATGAAATCCAGTGTATTGTAGGTCTTGGTGAAAAATGATAAAATTATTTTTCCTCACACGCTTCACTTTTTCAAACCGAGATAATATATTGCATCCAAATGCAAGTTTTTTTTGTAATATCTAAGAAGTGACTTAAGTTTTCTAATTACTGGGAGATATATTTATACAATTACTGGGAGATATATTATATAAATTGTAGAGAATTTAATTACTGGGAGATATATTATATAAATTGTAGAGAAAAAAAATAATGAGAATACTCCTCATCAAGACCTATGTATGGAGTATCTTGATGTACGGCTGCGAGACATGGTGCCTATCCGAAAGAGATAGACGAAGACTAGAGGCTTTTGAGATGTGGTCCTATAGAAGACTATTAGGAATTTCTTGGAGAGACCGCATCACAAATGAAGAGGTTCTCCAACGAATCGAAGGAGGAAGGCACCTGCTCAGGATCCTGTCCGAAAGCCGTGCAAGATGGATCGGTCATATAATACGACAAGAGGGCCTCTTGCATGCCATAATGGAGGGTATGACCGAGGGGACAAACTCTAGGGGACGCCCACGCCGAGAGAACCTGGAGGACCTGTTGGTGGACGTGCGCTGCTCAACATATACAGACTTAAAAAGAGCCGCACAGGACAGGGGGGAATGGAGGAGAAGAGTTCAAATTGCTGCAAACCAGTCTTAGGACTGCAACCACGGAAGATATTTATACTCAAAAGGTGCTTATTGAGTGCGGGAAACGCAATAAATTCTTTCAATATGTCATACCAAATGATAAAAGGTTCACGATTTTACAAAAAAAAAAATACAGTAATACATTTCCTTTTTCCACTTATAAATTGTAGAGAAAAAAAATAATGATTATTGAAACATATTAATTTCTGTTGAATATTGTTTTTTTTTGCAAAATAAAAAAAAATTGCGGTAAGAAAACATTTTTTTTATGAAAAAGTAAATAAATATCAAATAATATCCCAATAAAAGATCCTATTTATGATGTAATATTTGTAGTTTACATAATTCTTAATAAAACTATTTGACTTCAGTTCTCATGAAAATAGGGTTTATATAATTTTGTAAAGAAATTGGAAATAAATTTGGTAAAATATTTTCTTTTTTTCTCTTCATGCCGAAATATACATAACAATACAAATCAACATCTTAAGAATCTTTCACCCTAAGGATTACGGAATACGATATGTATTCGTAAGGAGAATATACTATGGTATAAGTAGTTCAAATTATGTTTTTTGTACAATACATTGCAAATATATTAAATTCGTCATTTTTTACGGAGATCATAATAAATAGTCACTCCTATCTGTAGGAAATATGTTAAAAACGGTCGATATGTTGTGTTGAGTATTCATTCAAAAATAAGAAAAGGCCTGCATTCAAAACGTCATTAAAATTCTCCATGATTTTTTGATGTTTCAATTTTTCTGATTTTGGAAATTATTTGAAGGATTTCATGTTACAACCGAGTAACTTTGCAATTTTTAAAATAGAGAGCCGGCGTGTCAAATGATTTCCTTCCCCGTTTCCTATCAGGTACACAGTATCTTCGAAAGCGTATTTTTCCGTCGTGCAAATTACGAATGACGGAATCGAAACCGAAACTCCCGGGTGGAAGTCAAGCGTCTAACTTTGTATTTATGACGATTATTTTTCATCGCGTACTCTATGCTGAGCGTCGTGGTCTTTTGCTATGTCGATCTCCGTGCACCACCTAAACTGAGTGCACTATTTATCTCCATCCTTCCTAGTCCTGGACCATGATGAATGCAGCGCTTAAAGAAGATCCTGTTAACTCCTTTATTTGATCAGTTCATCTCATAGGACACTTTCCACTTGTTCCCTCTGTCTCCGTGATCACCAGCTTTTCCAAACTTTCATATTATTTTCTAGCAACATACCCAAAGTACATTAGGAATCTTCTTCTCCATGCTATCGAAAGTCTTTCGATAATCTCCAATCTTGGATGATACAGACGTTGGTGCGTCTATCAGTCCATGGAACACGGAGCATCCCCCTCCGACACCACATCTCGAAGGCATCTATGATGTTTCTTTCCTTCTCATCGTCCGTCAAAATAACGATGAGTTTTTAAAATTTAATTATGGTAATTTTTCTTCTGGGTAGTTATTGAAATGTAATGAAAAATGCAAAGCACAAGAAGGAAATGTAGACTGGGCTTGGTGCTGGACGGCCGCGCCGCCGGTTGATGCCCGGCGAGGCGCCATGCGCCGGGTCGGCCTCGCGCCCCGCTGCCCGCCGCGCAGACCCGTTTCACGGGGCATGGTCGCGGTTTTTCGCACGGAATGCTTACGGCTCGGTTGGACAAGATATGCACCGCCTACAGGAAACACCTCTAGGGGATAAAAAATAAAACCATTTTAATAGGAATATTGCGAGTATACGAAACTGAGACGAGAGAACATATGTAGTAGAAAGTTTGTTTAAACGATATCCTCTGTGGCCTAGTAAGTAGAAATTTTGTCTTCCACCCTGGGGATTCAAATTTGATTCTCAAATGTGCATTAAAATAAGGGTCAGAGTCGGGGGTTTAAAAAATGTTACGTGCCAATAAAATTGACAGACTGTACTGCGTACAACTTAAGTATTTATACAGTAAAAACTTCCTTAGATAAAAAAATATTAATAAAACATTGTATAAAGTTAACACATACGCTGTTAATCGAGGGCAGCTGTTTTTTTTTAATTGTTTCTGGTTGACGTTTAGCTAGCCCAATTGAATTTATCATCTACCGATCTGCCAAACATTATAGGCAGCATTACTAGTGCCAATAGTTCAATTAATAGTACATTTTTTAAATTTATGAATGACATTCCGGGAATAAAGACATTTTCAGATATCATTTCACTAGAATGTTAATTGAATAGCGCTTATGAGCTGCCTTTTATCAATAAAAATAAAGCTATCTTGTTACAAACACAGCTTTATAAAAATAATCCACTAACCAACCAGTCGTAGGCAATTTTAAGGAAAAAATATATTAGTAGATAAATATGAATACAGTAGAGTTCAACACGGCGAAACTTAAGCTAAGTTGAAAGAAGAAAATTAAAAAATAATGAATTCGTTTTGTATATACATTGCGCTATTATCAAACGTTATCCATGTACTCGTACTTTAACATTGCGCTATTATCAAACGTTATCCATGTTTCAAATTCAACTTTGGGGTGACTTGAAATCGTGATGTTAAAAGGAATGAAACGTTTGAAAAAAGTTAAGAAACAAGCACTAATTGTCGTAAATTAATTATCTCATTTAAACAGGAACAATTGTGTTCTTGCGTAATCTTTAAAATTGGCTAACAAACGAGTATGCGTACACATATAAAGATGAGACTTTTTATATGATATTGATCGAAATCACTGAGTTGGTGGAGAGTTATGTATTTTTGCGAGTTTTTGTGAATAACTTCCTAAATCGTTGAGCTTCTGGTGGTGGGTACTATCGAGGATAGCAAGTCTAATGATAGAGTACTCAAAGGATGTATCCAGGATGGTTAAGGATCACTTGGATTGAGGGAGTTCATTGGGAGAAGGCAATCGTCTCATCAAGAAGACACGAAGAATAAATGAAGAAGTGGAATCAAGTAATATGATTGAACAATATGTTGTTTATAGTTAAGGCATTAACGTTGTGGAAGTTTAAAGACATTGTAATTTATTTTTATCAAACACTGTTTATTCCACTTTTTTGTAACGGTATAACCCTACCGGTTTCAAGGCTTTCACCTCATCTTCAGGGGAGCACAAACAATACTAAATTCTGTTCGAACTGGTACCGATATACACGCTTCAACGGTTGGGGGCTGAGGGGTGAGGGAGGCATGGGATGATTTCGGCTAAGAGCGGAGAGATTTTTGGGATATAACTGTTTACCAGATGTTCGGATCGATGTACTGACTTAGAAATTTCTAGGGCCTCAATTATATGGCTTAGCCAAATTACACAAAAACAATATACCTATAAGACCTGTAGTCTCATATAACCAGGGACCAACCTATAAAATATGTAAGTTTGTCAAAGAACAATTTTATAATCTAACCCATTTTAAAGCTGAATACTCAATCAAAAACTCCTTGGAATTATATTGTATTTTATTTTTATCAAACACTGTTTATTCCACTTTTTTGTGACGGTATAACCCTACCGGTTTCAAGGCTTTCACCTCATCTTCAGGGGAGCACAAACAAGACTAAATGCTGTTCGAACCTGTCCTTGGAATTAATTGATAAACTAAAACACATGGAAATACCTCATAATGCTAAACTAGTATACTTTGATGTCACTAATCTCTATCCAAGTATACCAGGATGGAGATCCTTAGAGCTTGTAAAAAATATCGTGAATGAAAATAGTAAGAACTCTATTAAAAATTCGGAATTAATTTCATTGATGGACTTATGCATCAAACAAAATTATTTTAACTTCAACAATACAATATATAAACAAATAAATGGTTTAGCTATTGGCTCACCGTTGTCTCCACTCCTCAGTGAAATATTTATGAACTATTTTGAAAAATGTATTTTTAGGAATAAGTTTAAGTTAACTAAAAATGTTTTGTGCTGGTTTAGGTATGCAGATGACATTCTTTGTATTTGAACGGGTACCGATAGACAATTACACCAATTTCTTAAATATTTAAAATCTATAGAGAGTTTTATAAAATTTACACTAGAAACAGAACAGGACGGAAAATTAAATTTCTTGGACCTAACATTATCTCGGAAAAATGGCACATTTGACTTTGATATATATAGAAAAAGTTTCGAAGTTTATGGTGACGTTGCTCCAACTGATAAATCATGTAGGGAATGGTTTCGACGTTTCGAGGATGGAGATTTCAGCGTCGAAAACAAGCCTCGCTCTGGAAAGCCAAAAAAATCGAGGACAAAGAATTAGAGGCATTACTCGAAGAAGATCAGAGACAAACGCAAGAGGAGCTTGCAGAATCATTTGGAAGTGACTCAACAAGCCGTTTCCATACGATTGAGAGTCATGGGAATGATTCAAAAACAAGGAAATAGGGTGCCTTATGAACTGAAACCGAGAGACGTTGAAAGGCAATTTTTCACTTGCGAGCAGCTGATTCAAAGAAAAGGTTTTTGCATCGGATTGTAACTGGAGATGAGAAGTGGATATTTTACGACAACCCCAAGAAGAAAAAATACTACGCTAAGCCTGGTCAATTGTTGCCATCGACCTCAACATCAATAACAAAACCGAACATACATGGTTCGAATATCATGCTCTGTATCTGGTGGGACCAAAGGGGTGTTGTTTACTATGAGGTGCTGAAACCTGGCGATTACATTACGGGCGATCGGTATCGGCTACAATTAATTCGTTTGAGCGGTGCATTGCGAGAAAAACGGCCGGAATACGAGCAAAGACATGATAAAGTTATTTTTATTCATGACAACGCTCGGCATCATGTCGCAAAAGTCGTAAAAAAATATTTGGAAACGTTCAAATGGCATGTTTTACCGCACCCACCGTATTTCCCGGACATTGCTCCTTCTGATTACTGGTTGTTTTGAAGGATGCAGCACGATTTGGCAGGTCACCGGTTCACTTCTTTCGTAGAAACCAAAAATTGCCTCCAAACTTGGATCGCCTCAAAAGACGAGTCATTTTTTCGAGATGGAATTCGAAAATTGGCTGAGAGATGGGAAAAAGTAGTAGCCAGCAATGGGCAGTACTTTGATTGATCTGTTCATTAATTTTGTTTAGAAATAAATGCATTTTTGAACACAAAAAAACGCACCGAACTAATTTGTACACCTAATAGCTACAAATAATGGCTATCCTGGAAGCCTCAGTGATTCACTTTTAAAAAATAAAACAAAAAATAAACTTATAAAAGATTATATATTTAACGACACCTATAAGCATACCTATAAATGGAGCAAAGTCCTATTTATAAAAAACATATCATACGAAATAACCAAAAATATTCCAAGTCACATAAAGCCAGCTTTTTACACTAATTTTGATCTCCGGAAACTCTTATTTAATGGGAAAGGCGAAAATGGAATTCTTAGCAACAGTGGTGTGTACAAACTTTTATGTGCTGACTGTGATAATTTCTATATAGGAAAGACAGGAAGATCTTTTGAAAAGAGATTTCGTGAACATAAATCCACCTTAACAAATCCTCTAATTTATTCTGAAATCTAATCATTGTCACCGTGAAAACCATACTTTTTCTATCGATGATGCCAAATTCTTACATATCAGTAGTAACGGAAATAAATTGGACAGATTAGAGGCCCTAGAAATTTCTAAGTCAGTACATCGATCCAAACATCTGGTAAACAGTTATATCCCAAAAACCTCTCCGCTCTTAGCCGAAATCGTCCCATGCCTCCCTCACCCCTCAGCCCCCAACCGTTGAAGCGTGTATATCGGTACCAGTAGTTCGAACAGAATTTAGTCTTGTTTGTGCTCCCCTGAAGATGAGGTGAAAGCCTTGAAACCGGTAGGGTTATACCGTTACAAAAAAGTGGAATAAACAGTGTTTGATAAAAATAAATTACAATGATTGAACAATACTTGAAGAATCGTGATCAGACTTTTCAGATAGGAAATAGAACAATGGATATGCAGTAAAGTAAGCACGTCTTTCATTCACCGGATAGTGAGTTACCTAAAATGTTTCAGCAGATCTTCTTTAAAACAGATATTCCTTGTTAGGTCATCATTTTTTTTAAATACAACAAATAAATGTCTCTGATGTCATGAGTGCTCGTCTATAAGTTATTATTTGTGTACAAGAAATAAAACCAAATCTCAAAACTATTAAATATTTCCCAATAAATTATCAGATAATGGGTCCATATGCAGCTGAGGGTTTTCATATTGGATATATTTAACAACTGGAGGTAGAGATTTGCATGGAATGAATGATTAACATATAAATATGAGGTCTTTGATCAAAATATGATAACCGTAACATTGGCAACATTAGTTGGGTCTGCACTTTCTGATTTTTCACGAACACTAAGATATAAATATACTTACTTACTGATCGATGTTCTATGGCTTTATATTTGGGTAGGTATTTGATTTACACAGAACTTGAAATTTCGCAAACGTTAAGAAGTCATATTTAAATTATCAAATATTGATCGCCGACCACATATACATTCACGGTCGTCAATATATGAATGGTTGAATTAAAATAGGCACTAAGTACCAAAAAAAAAACAAAAAAAACTAAGTATGCAGTTTCATTCCATATGTCATATATAATGAAACTGCATACTTAGTTTTTTGTTTTTTTTGGTACTTAGTGCCTATTTTAATTCAACCATTCATATATTTTCAATTTATTGTATAACCTATAATTCTGTATTCAGAAGAAATATAAATATATGTAGAAAAATGCTCTAATTTACAACAGAAATATCTAATATATTTGTATACATCAGCTTCATTATCCGGTTTGAAATATTAAATAAAAATTAAAGGATTTATATTTTTTTTTAATTTATGTACGAGCTACGAGTATCCAGAAATTTGTTAATTGTAATCAGTTCAAATAAACACAAATTCATGCTTTAATGTCGATAAAAACTAACAAACTGATACAGAGTAATAAATACGAGTATATTATTTTTAAGTAAATCGAACTGAAAATACCTCAGAGAAGCAAAATGTCTCGACTAAATGACAATAGACTGTGAATATATATTTTACTCGATTGCGATGCATGGGAAATACGAATCATACGTCGTTTCATAGATACGAGTATTATAATAAATACCTGTAAAAATAAAATGTCTCAATATTATTTCTGATTTACTCACTTGGCTAAACGATTTTTGAGTAGGACTGCCGCCGATGAAACGAGCCTTTAATAAATCGGTGCGATCCTTTAACATAATAAAGCGGGCGCTTCCTCCGCATTCTTTTACGTGGAAACCGGGTCAGGTGCCTCTTTCCACAGGCAAAGAGGCTGTATGTCTCGCTTTGGAAACTGGGCTCCGAGTCAAATTAGTTGTACATGAAACATCAACTACTCGAGTAACCTTTAAACTTTTTTATACGAAAGTGTATTTTAGTGAATTGTTTTCTAGTTTGCCAGTCAAATGAGGATCGATACAGAAATGCGGTCGAGTACTTAGTGTCGATAAAATAGAACAAGGGTAATCGGAAATCTTTGGTTTGTGCATGGCACAGCGAACGTTTCTATGACATTCGGTGCATATTGAATCGGTCTTTTATTTTAATGTTCTTTTCTTCGAATATGCTATCACTGAGATTACACTTAAAGCATACAATTAACATTTTTTTAGTGTGGCTTCACTCGGGGCAATGTGAAACGAACTTTCAAAATTTATCAGATGTACATCATCATTACTTACGTTTAAAAGACAATTGAAAAAATATGACATAACTCAGGAAATCTTTTAATTATGATTTTTCTTTCTTTCCCTTCCTTATCCTTGAACGAATTCCTTCCCTCGATCTTTATTGTTTAGCGATCGGATATTTTTTTTTTTCATATTTTATTTAAACGAATATTTTTTTAATAAAATCTGTCATGGATTAAAATATTTTGATATATTCAAAACGAGCTTGGTTGGTTAGAAAAAATGCCGTATGACAATAAGTCCGTCAGATGTACCACGTTTAACCATGTACACAAAATAATGAAATAAAAAAAATACATAAAACACTATTCTACTCTAAGAATTTACATCTTTTCCCTAACATACTTAAGCATTTTACATTTGTAATATAATCATAAACTGATTATTAAATAAGCACTGTACCAGGTGTCAATGGCTTTTATTAAATTGAAATATTTTAATTTAATTAATATAGTATTCCTATATGATACCCATATACCATCTCTAATGCACGTGTAAACTCCGAATTCAAAGGAAATACAATTCTTCGCAAAAAGCAAAGCGAACGTTTCTATTAAAATACATATTCATTCCTGTATATTTTACGACTTTTTCTCTATTTGGTTTTAAATCTACTGTAATGCGCATTTCATCTCGCGTCCACGCGCAATGTCATTACGAACGGAAGGGCGTGGGAATGTTCCGATTTGACAGAGTAAATAAATTTCCGGTTTAGTCACTGATTTGTCAACTCATTGTTTTGTCTCCAATTTTGTCGCATGTGAAATTGGTGAGTTGAGTTGAAATTGGCTATTGTGGGAATTGTTCAGTGATATGTACAGTACAAAATATTAATTTACTTATTGAAAGACCGTTTTTTGTTCACATCAGAAATGAATATTGTTCAATACCGATTTATGGTAAAATTGCTAATAACATTATACTTAACACGTAAAATATGTTTGTTATTACATATAATTTTTTAAGCTTCTTTAACATGGTGACATACACCATCCTAGTGTGGTTGGATTGCTTTGACATGTTGACATACACCATCCTAGTGTGGATGGATTGCTTATTTAAAAAAACTTGATAGCGTTGATTAACAGAAAACTTTTATTTTACCAAAGGTTTCGGCTTACACTTTATGAAATTCCCTTTTAGAATATATAATAAGAAATTTCTTTGTTGTTCCACTAGTTCAATTATGCATCGGGATAGTCAGAATAATTCTTGTTTTTTTGGGAGAGCAATGCTTAGGTCCAACAGGTACCATGTTTCATCGCAAGTTAAAAAGGGAAAACGAAAAAAAAATAAGGTAATTTTTTTAGCAGGATTTCCTTATTAATTACTGTTTTATTTTGTTTACGGATTTATGTATCTCTAATGTTTCTAAATTCGTTGTTTTGAGTTACTTGGTGACTTTAAAGAAAAGCTTTTTTACTACCTTTTATTCGCGCTTCCATAAGATGTCCAAATTAACAAGACTGATTAGGATGCCGTTGAACGGGGATGACTATACCAATAAATATTTAACAGTAGAGGAAATAGCTAGAAATAATCGACAGAAAAAATAATACATTACATTGTATAATTTATCCGGCGTGTGTAAAATTTGAATAGTACCATGTTTGAAATTATGATTTGTCACTTGCAAAATAAATTTGAAACACCTAAAAAGGCAAAAAAATAATTTCAAAACTTATACACACAAGTAAAATTGAAAATAAACTTTTACTTGAATGGATATATCGTTAACTAATAAGACATTTATAATTAACAATCATGTCTGTTTCATTATTCAAATTACACAAATTATACCACAAGTCAATTGTTCATCTCACGTACAATATAAATATGTAATTAAAGCAATAATAATAATAAACACGTGCGATGATTCACTTAATTCTCAAACCTCCGTTAGTCCATGAAAAGAAGCAATGGTACAGAAAATAAAGTAAGTATCTCCTTGTGACTCCGAATCAGTTGTGTTGTACTCGGTACGGTACATTCTTGTTATAGTATTTTATAAACTTATGATTTTATTATTATTAATATACTCGTAACTTTATTGAACAACACAGGTTTTCTAAGAGAACAAGACGAACATTCAGCTTAACCCTTTCAAGAGAAGTCAGTGAATTTGTGAGGCTATTCGAGTTTTTTCTTTTTCCTTATCGCATGCACTATGCAGAGTATCGTGGTACTCTGCTATGTTTGGAACTTGGTGCACTTGTCACCATCCTTCCCAGTTCCGGGCCATGTTGAATGCAGCGTTTAAAGATCATTTTAACTCGTTTATTTGGTCTATTCATTTTGTAGGCGACTCCCCTCTTGTAAGTTTCTTTTCAACTGTACATGTGACCAACATTTCTCAAGATTTCCATTATTCTTTCTGGCAACATGCCCTAAGTATTGTATGTTAGGATCCTTTCCATAATACGTGTTGTATAGTTCGGAAATTATAGGATGAGTCCTGTGACAGCTCACAAATTTGCCCTAATACAACCTTAAGTAATATGTATTTACCTAAATAACTTGCTATTTATTAGAATTGAGGCTTATATTAAAGTTGATAAAATAATTAGAATTACTGAACATCGTTACAAGGTTGTATTGGGGCAAATTTGTGAGCTGTCACAGGACTCATCCTATAATTTCCGAACCATAGTAAGTCTCTCGGTAATCGCTAATTCTTGAATGATAGATATGCTAGTGTTCGAGTTTTAGGAAGACAGAAACTCGAAACAAATTTCTAGTGACAGAAGATTGTAAAATATATCACTGTATGAGCTTAGCATATTGTCCAACCCCTATTTATAATATATATATATATATATATATATATATATATATATATATATATATATATATATATATATATATATATATATATATATATATATATATATATATATATATATATATATATATATATATATATATATATATATATATATATATATATTTTTCAAAGATCAACTATTAATCTCAATGTTTTACAAAGTCGAGAAATCTAAACATAAATTTAATTGTTTAATTTACCAAAATATCTGATTATATTATTCGTCGCGTATATTCGACTTGTTCAGGATTTTCAATTTTATTTTCTTTAAAAGGGTTATTCCTATAAATAAATTATGTAAGTTTATTAACATGAGATCGAGCACAACTTAATCGGAAGCACGCTTATTAAAAAGAACGAAAACACTGAATATGACCATTAACTGGAAGAAGGAACTCTTTAAAAATGCCTCGAGGTTTCTTAACAACTCCATTGAACGTATAAAATTTGACACCCGTCCAAACATCAGAGTCATCATTACCGGCGACAGTGGTCTGGTAGATGGGAGACTTGTTATTCATTATTACATAACACCTTGGTTCATTACTGACAACCTGGTTATTATCTATTAATCTCAAGAATAATTTCACGTGAATTTATTTAACGACGTTTATGAGCTGACTTGTATAAATAAAAATAAACAGCACTATAAAAGTCATATATTAGTTGGAAAGCTGAACGGGCATTGCACCCTTTAATAATCACATCTTTGTTCACAAACGTTAAAAACACTAAATAAGGGTAATGTCTACTCCTGGCGAGACATGTTCATGCAACAAGACCAGATTACTCTAATACAACGTGCAATGAACTATTTTCCTTCAAAAGTTTACATGTACACGTGTATAATGTTTGTATAATGAGAAAAGTCATCCAAGGTTCGTTGAAATCAGTCCAAAGCGTAACCCTGGAGTCCTATCTCCCATCCCTCAGTCCATGCCGGGTGCGCCACGCTAAGAAAGTTGTGAGCTGCAAATGCAGAAGGGGCCCCGGTTCGGATTGATGGCCCCATTAAGTTAGTCACACTCGAGAGCCGTTAAGGGGGCAAATTAATCCAGACTCGCGCAGACAGGTTCAAATAAACGCCATCTTTCATCCGCCGTCTCCACGTGGACGACGGCTTCATCGAGTAAAACGGCACATGAGAAAAGCAAATTATGCAGCGCTTTAAGCTATGTATACTTATGACGTTGATATAAATGTTTTGCTAACGAATAGTTTGTCAAATTTAAAAGTTTTTTTATTATTTCAATGGACTTTTACAATACAACTTTTATGCATTTAAATGATCTTAATATCGCAATAAAATTTGAAATTCACAACAGTCGTGAAAAATTAACAACACATGAGATATTCTCTTCGCAGAACACGTCTTCGTTGTTCTTTGTATTGTAGGTTTGAAGAAATTACCAAATGGCAATAAATCACCATATTGTTGTACAATAGAATATTTAACAAATAAATACGGCGGGGAAAAACGTCCTTAGCGTAGGCTTTCAAATCAAAAAGTATATTTTGATAGATTTATGTTAGCATTATTTATCAATTAAGTGAATAATTGGATATTCAGCAAAGTATTTTGAAAAGTCTACAAAATGTTTGTGATCTACTTATTTTATCATTGACTTATGCTGTTTTCTGGAACAATCTTCCCCAGGGATTCAGAGCGTTTAAATACACGGATTTTTCTAATAATATCAACGAACTTAAAATACTTATGAGATATGCACCATCCTTATTCACGTTCAAGAGAAAAATGGAAAAAATATTAAATTACTTAGAATATCCGTTCATCGAAATTATCCTTTTCTTCCTTTCCTTATTCTTGAACAAATCATTTTTACTTTTATTAATGGATATTTATCTTTGTCAAATCTAGCATGGATTCACACAACTTTATGTATCCAAGATAAGCTGGCGTGTTGGAAGAAATTGCTGTATAGTAATAAGCCCGCCAGATATACCATGTACATAAAATAATAAATAAAGCATTATCTTATTCCTCTTGAAGTACTTTGATCCTTGGTATCTAGTTTAGGTATGATGTTGGTTGTTGTATAACCTTGTTAATATCTTCCTAAAAAAACCTAGATTTGACAGTGCAATCCACCATCACATATTGTTCAACTCCGACGTACGCCTCTTTCCAGAATTCAAGATTCTTTCATTTTGCTCTTTAGATTACAATAATACGAAGGATTCTATGAATGACGTATAAAATGTTAAAAATATTGGAATTTTCTGAATATTTTTTTTAAAATGCTTCTTCGTCGTCTTTTGTTCACTCTCTTAAACCACCATTACTTTACTCAAAAATCCATTTTTATAATAAGCCAAGTAAGTAGATATTGCCTTTGGGTTTTTTCAATTCACCGTTTTAAAATTTTCATATCGTCTATTATTGTCCATGCTGTTAGACTCTGGATCCTGCTACCAGCTAATATAAGAATCGCACCATTGTTGACGTGCTCCAAAGCGAATTAAAAACTATTACATTTCGTTCCGGTGACATATCGTATTCTTTCTGATTTTCCATCATCCCTTTTCTAGCATTGCCTTCCTTCTCCTGCCTAGCGATGAAATAGTGAAATTTGTGTTTTGTTATTTTCGTATAGTTCCTTTTCTCTACATCAATAATGTAAATCATCTACCTTTCACTAAAAACTTTGTACAACAATTGTATATTTGGTTGGAAGAGATCGCAACTCGTCAATAAATCAACTATTTGAAATAAATCACTAAGTCAAATAGTTTATACATAGTTAATATTTATTATTTATACAAATATAGGTTGGATTTGCCTTACTCTGTCTGTCCAAGATATTTATTATTGATACAAATATAGGTTGGATTTGCCTTACTCTGTCCGTCCAAGATATTTATTATTGATACAAATATAGGTTGGATTTGCCTTACTCTGTCCGTCTAAGATATTTATTATTGATACAAATATAGGTTGGATTTGCCTTACTCTGTCCGTCTAAGGTATTTATTATTGATACAAATAAAGGTTGGATTTGCCTTACTCTGTCCGTCTAAGATATTTATTATTGATACAAATATAGGTTGGATTTGCCTTACTCTGTCCATCTAAGATATTTATTATTGATACAAATATAGATTGGATTTGCCTTACTCTGTCCGTTTAAGACATTTATTTTATTAAAATAAATATAATTATAATGTAATGAGAAATTAATCTTAGATGTTATAAAATGACTAAGTTATAAACATCATAAAGTCATCACAATAATTTGTCAGTATTGACGTCAAAATCCAAAGAATTATGTTAAAAATGTTGTTGTAACTGTTCTAACACACATACTCGCCTAATACTATGTTACTATCCGTATTCAAACATTTTTTAATACGTTGATGACTCTGCATAATATCTATAAAAACATTTAAGCCTATATTTACAACTTTTTTAGACACGTTTACTTGGTGCGAGTTTCAACTTACGTTGATAGGTGTATTTTTTGTTGGATTACGTCTAGACGTGACGCGCATTAAATGAAAAATACGTTCAAACATAAATTAAGAATCTTCGTTTAGTACTTTGAATAGAAGCTTTGAAAATAATTTGAAAAGTAAGGATTAGAGAGATAAATTACAAAGATAGTTAACAATATATCGAAAAATTTATTAGTATAGTAAATACATGTGAATAATAAAGTTTTAAATAATTAAGCTTGTTATTCTTTTCTTGAAGTATAGGCAATATTTTGTGTAATTTAATTATTAATTAATTACAGCCGCAATATTGACATTGGATAGAAATTTAATATAACTACATAAACATCTCAAAAAGTCAGAAAACTCAGACCTAAAATGTAATGAACACACCAAAATGGAATTAAAAACATGTCAAAACTTGAACCCAAAATTAAAAAAGAATAACACTTATGTATAAATACAGAGAAAACTAAATACACAAATAAACACACAAGTACATAAAAAAACTTTTGTAAGTACACCAGAATTAAAAGTAAAAAAGAAATTTAAAAAAATATACACACACACACACAATGAAAAAATCGGATTGAATGATTTGTCAAAAACAATTCACTTTTGCCTTCTTTCCAGTGTGGATTTTGTAAGTCTTAATCACGTATGGATATTTTAGCTATTTTGACAACTTTTTTATAAAAGAATTTATTTTATCAAAAAGGAATATACTGTTGCGGCATTCGTAGATATCGGAGGATCCTATGATAATGTTAGGCTTCCAATTCTAAAGGAAAAATTACTGAAGATTGACCTTCTACCAAAGTAAGTACAAATTGTCCATAACATTCTTTCGGATCGGACCATTCGAGTCCAAAACGGGTTAAAGATAATTTGTAGAAAACTGTTAAAGGACCTCTGTTCTGAGTCCGATTATATTCAATGTATACTGTGCCGATACTGGGGAGGCTGTCCTCTATGATTGCAAAGCTGTTCAATATGCTGATGACATTGTCATTACATTTGTCTGGTCTTGTCGAAGCTTGTCCTTGTTATCGGACAGGATTTCCGGATATCTTGATTCCCTGAATGAGCGGTGTCAATCCAATAGCTTACAGATTTCGCCCACTAAAAACAAAGTAGTAAGTAATATTCACTAATAAACATCAAGTTCCTCCACATCAATGAAGATAGATAACATCGATATTCCAATTTGTTAACAGGTTAAGTTTTCAGGCATTGTCCTCAGCAGAAAGTTTTTTGGAATGACCATATAAATCATATTTTTCAGTCTGTAAAAGACACATCAATCCCTCGAGAGTACCCTCCAGGGTCTGTCTGGTGGGGTGGGGTGATCATCGTTCTACTGTGAAGCTATTTTAGAACGTATTTGTGCGCAATGATTTAGACCAGGGGTCACCAAACTTTTTGAGAAACGGGCCGGATTGAAATTTTTAAAAACATGGGGGGCCGGACGAAAAATATTCTTATCGAAATCCTATTAGAACATTAGTTTACATTGCACGTGTAAACAAATATAGTTTATATTGGAAGTCTTATACCAAATCACAATATAAGAATCGTTGTCGTGTATTTACAACCAAATCATAAAATTTTATACAATTAATATTTATGAATAAAAGTCGGGGGCCGGATGAAAAAGTTTGGAGGGCCGGATCCGGCCCGCGGGACGTAGTTTGGTGAGGATTTAGACTACGGATATTTTATTTGGGATCGCCTCCCCCAATATTTGGAATTAAAAATGAGTCGTATTCAATGTAAATGTCTAAGAATAATTCTTGGTGTAATGAAATCAACCCCCATTAATTAATTAATTAATTATTTATTATTACACATGACAAGAAATATACATAATTTGCGAAAAAAACAACAGGTAATTTAATTTGGACATACAATTTTAATGGATCTGGGTTTGTTGCCTTTCATTTTTCGTATCCCCAGTAAACTAGGCTTTTGCCTGTATCTCACTGAGGATATTTAGCATGAAAAAATAAATCGATACTTCTTTCCGATTTTTGATTACACGAAAACAAAACCCCGTTGCACGCTCTCATCAACCTGACAAACAGTGACACTCAACTACAACTGGAAACATCTTGCGAAATTCAATTCCTCACACATCATCACTCCAGAAATACCAAAAATATTCATCCCCCAATATACCCCACACAATCATAAGAATAAAAATTAAAATAAAAAATTCACAGAAACACAAATACAAAAACAACCAAAATTAAAACAACAAGAAGAAACCCACATTCACGAGCTCACACAAATCGTTAATGCAATGTAAGTTGAGGCAGTAGAAATGCCGCTTTATATGAGAAGACAATTTTTTAGTAATACATTTTTCGTAAAAATATTATTTTTATCGGATAAAAATCAAGATTCTTAATATTTTTTGTCAAACTAGATCACGGAATTCTAATGAACGCCTTCCTTCTCATTGTAAAAGCTTTACATATATTTAATCGTTACCAATCTAGAAACTAAATAGCTTACCGATTTTCGATATTTCATATAATGCTGTATCTTTTATCCCTAGGACCATCGAGTGCCTAGGAATTGATATAAAAAAATCATCTGCCTACCTCCTCCCATTGTCAATTGGGTTTATAACACTATCCTGAAATATACTTTTCCGATATTTTGCATATTTATACAAATGGGTCCAAAATGGAGGATTGTGATTCTTGTAGGTCAGCAGTATACGAGTATATCCCGGAAATAGACACGTCGTTTGCGGACGGGTTACTGCGTGATGGCTAGTCACCTTTACATAATGGGTATTGCGGAGAATCCCGACTGCGAGTGTGGTGTGGATGATGAAACTATAGACTATGTATTTTTCGGTTGTCCTTTCCGAGACAGATTTGATTGACTAAAAGGCATATATTTACCGGGTCCAATGAATGTTACGTTTCTTCTTTTTTCGAGGAACTTTTCTACTTACAAATCGATTGTTAAATTTTTTAAGCTAAATCAGTTGAAACTTAGAATAATCTAGAATTGTCACTTTTTAAAGTTGGTTTTATTATATTGACTCATATAATTGCATAATGACTTTAATTTGGTGGCACAAATCATCCTAGTTTGGGTGGATGCATATTTAAAAAAATGTATACCTAGATGATTCATATCATATACCTTACACTAACAAGAGCTAAAAGCGGAGAAATATTAAAAAAACACAATTTCACGCGGTGGCGGTGTTATGCCAAGATTACGTAAAGCAACGCAACAAACAGGTTTTAGTGGCATTAAGTTAATTAATATTTTTTACCCCTATCAGCCGCAACAGTACAAATACACGAATACGTATAATAATTCAGTTTTAACACCTATTGTGTTCATGATAATCACGCATAAACCGTCGGTGGCGAAAAACATTTCCATAATTGAGCGCTTTTAATTATCATCTTTTCGTGAGGCGCGTGCGAGGCTCGTGAGCGTAGCGATTGCCGCCAAAGAGTCGCTGAGGCAGCGCATACAATGCACCCATTCTATTAACCTAATTAAATTTACGAAGAACATTTGCAGGTACCATAATTGTGTAGAAAGATCCAATTAAGTGTTTAAGTAAGTATGGACGACAGGCAAAAAAATGCGATTAAAAACGCTAGTGTGCCAAACCGAAACCGAGACTGCGCTATGCAGCCAATCATAGAGCGATTGGTTTTTGATTTATCTTTTGAGAGCTCATGATAAATGTGTAAGCGCAGAAGAGGAATTTCCGTGATTAATGGAGATAAATCATAATGACTTGCATGTTTTTCACCACTGTTTTGGAGCAAAATCAAGGGGTATTTTATATTAGGTCCTTACATATGAAATTGGCGTTTTGCCGTACTGGCAACTTTGATCTCAAATATCTTCTCTTTGGTTAGGAATTCCAAATTAAAATTTATACAGCTATTTACTCAAGTATTTGTGTTTCGAAAATTATAATTCATTTGTTTTTTCCTCAATTGTTTTTTTTCTTTGCGTCACTCAGTTTACAAAATGGAAAACTTGAAATATCGCGTTATTTACGAGTACGAGTTCCACCGTGGCACCAGTGCTGCAGAAACGGCTCGAAGGATTAATGATGTGTATGGCGACGGTGCCGCAAAAGAAAACACAGTGCGTTTTTGGTTCCAACGTTTTCGTTCTGGAAATTTCGACCTGCAGAAGAAGCCCCGTGGACGGCCGGAGACCAAAGTTGATAATGAAGAATTGAAGGCTATTGTGGAAGCGGATCCATCGCAAACCACGTCCGAGTTAGCTGCAGGCTGCGGTGTTAGTGATAAAACTGTTTTAATCCACTTGAAGCAAATTGGGAAGGTGAAAAAGCTTGAAAGGTGGGTACCTCACGAATTGAGTGAAGCAAATCAACAAACGCGCGTTGACTGCTGCATTGCATTACTCAACCGGCACAATAATGAAGGGATTTTGAATCGAATCATTACCTGTGATGAAAAGTGGATCCTGTATGATAATCAGAAGCGCTCATCGCAATGGCTGAACCCTGCCGAACCAGCCAAACCATGCCCCAAGCGAAAATTGACTCCAAAAAAGTTACTTGTGAGCGTTTGGTGGACTAGTGCTGGTGTCGTTCACTACAGCTTTCTTAAATCTGGCCAGACGATTACGGCAGATGTCTATTGTCAGCAACTGCAAACCATGATGGAAAAGCTAGCTGCTAAACAACCGAGGCTGGTTAATCGCTCTAGGCCACTGCTGCTTCATGATAACGCTAGACCACACACTGCACAACAGACGGCTACCAAATTAGAAGAGCTTCAATTGGAATCTCTAAGACATCCACCGTACTCTCCGGACCTTGCCCCAACAGATCACTATTTTTTTCGAAATTTGGATAACTTCTTGCAAGGGAAAAAATTCAACTCCGATGGGGCAGTCCAAACCGACTTCAAAGATTTTATTGATTCCCGTCCGAATGGTTTTTTTAGTAAAGGGATCGATGAACTACCTATGAGATGGCAAAAGTGCATAGATAGCAATGGTACATACTTTGATTAAATAAATATATTATATTAAAAAAAAATCAACTTTATGTTCCTCCCAAACAAAACGCCAATTTCATATGTAAGGACCTAATACAAGCATCATATAACTTATTATGCTTCATTATTGGGTCAACATTATCAAAATATACTCGTATACCCAACCGTCAGCGGAAACATTGTTAAAAGGCTTTAATAAATCCAGAATTTAAACTCCTGTTTTTATTTTCTTACTTATTTAGGAGGGGGGGGGGGGGTGCTATGAGCTATATACAAGGGTTTTGAGTTGTTTTAAGAAAAATAATTTTAAAAGCGCTCAAAAATGTACATATTTATAATTCAACGTCATTTGTCACAATTACAAAAGTCACTGTAGTATGTAAGTGTTAACTATTTCTAAGAAATTAAATATTACGATTATTTAAAATAAAATGACAAACAGGAACATAAAATTAAGTTAGTTCATAGTTAAAATATATAAATTCGATTAGATCTTAAGATATAAATTTGCTTTTAGGTATAGCCCTTGGAAAATGTTGGTGTTTTGGATTATTTTTAAATGTACATTTTTTACATTTAAATCTACATCAAATGATCTAACTCTGAACTTCTAACAGAACTAAAGAGCTGTAACACCTGTAACATAAAAAAAGAAACCATACACATACAAAAGTCTAGACTGTAAAATTAGCAAATAAATCATAAATAATAGTAATAAAACCTACCACTACCTATATAACTAAACACTGCCTATATAACGTAATGTAATTACGTGGCTCAAGATTAAAATTTTATGAAAATACAACACGACCTTTCAGGGAAACGTCATTTCATATTACACAGAAGTAAAAAAACTGAATCCTCAATCTCGATGCACATAAAATGTAAAAAAATATGAATTCCAAGATACTCAATCAAGTTCTTAACCATACTAAGCCTAAATGACGTAGCTATTTATGTTTACTAGTTTTTAAAACAGTTAACGTAAATTTAAAAACAAATTGTTTCGAGAAGTTACATTATTGGTGGTGCAACATGAAGTTAGGATACAAAGATTGGTTACATTATGACTTAATTTGTGAATGACAGGTGAACCACTTGAGTTTGGCTATATGATAAGTATCTACAAAAGTGCTAGAGAAATAAATGAATAATAATATTATTTTCAAAAAGAGCTAAGTTAAATTAAGTTTACTTACTATCTTAACCCTTTGTTGCAACATCTTTCTCGTTTCTTTTACTGAATTCTGAAAAAAAAAAAAAAACGCTTCGTAAATATTAATCAAAAAATAGGTACCTAGAAAAATATATTATTGAAAAATATTTAAAAATAAATAACACATGTTTTGCAGAAAAACATAGTTTCGTAAAAAAAGGCAAGAACTCATATTTCGTAACACTTGTTATTCTAAAAGCGAAATTAGGTAGCACAACAATAAATTCAGATGAAAAAAGGCCTGATAGCAAAACTAGTTTAGAAGTGAACTCGATATGCCTGGGTTCTAAGGAAGTGTGCTAACTATTAGGGCTCCAACAGGCATTAATATACGAGTATATGTACGAGTAAGATGCACTTATGGAAAGATAAGCAAATTATATTTTTTATAAACCATTTTCAAAATATTAAGGAGAAAACTAATTTGTTAAACAGTCACTGTATTAATATGGAGTATAACTATCATTTTACTAATTGTACGCCTTATCAAATATGCTTTATAAAAAAATGTGTTAGAATCATTGCGCGTGTCATAAACAATATTCAAATATCATTACAAGAGTTTCTAACGCAAGATGAATCACGTGAATTTAGAATACGTAAATTGTGCTTGCAATGACTAGCTTTAGCACTTTATTTGCTTTTCAATTATTTGTATCACGCTGTATCGAAGCTTATTTATAAAAAAAAATTTGAATTTTAAATTGTCTACTTTTCAAAACAACTTATGAAAATTTATTTTATAAAATAATCTTCCAAAAATAAAAAAAAAGTATTTCTCTCCACAAATCTTCTGTGAGATAAATAACTGATAAAAAAACTTTTTATATTTTTCTGAATTATGAACACACATTATTCTGGTTTATTACTCCCATTGAATTCAAATGATAACTAACAGAGAGCGAGTTATTTGAATATGTATGATAATGCTTAGTAAGAGTTCATAGATGATTCTCTTGTAATTCAATGAATTCAATTATCTTCATTATGAAACCAAAACCTGCGTAAATCCTCACAGTTGAATTAATTATGTACATATACACAAATAATTACCATTTTAGCTATTAAAATTAATGTATCAAAAGCGAAGGATTAATTTACTTAAAGATCTAAATTTCGTCATTGTATCATTCTTTGATGTTCAGGAGCGAGTGATTTCACAAATTCATTAGGTCATTCAACTAAACATAATTCACACGAACCTTGCTAATAGAACGTCAAAACACAAAACATGTGTGAGTTTACGTTACATAATCAAGTATGGGAAGTAATCTGTCAAACGAAAGATGAAAAGTATGAGTGAAAAAAATCTGGTTTTTGCATTGTATCCTTTGACATCCATGTTTCCACACTTTTTGCCTTAATTTGATCTATTATCAAAATTTCAAAACATATTTTTAATAATGTAAAAAAATATCCCACTCAAAAGTTCAGCATATTAACGCAAACGGTGAAAGAGATTCAACATTTATTTAATTCTAAGTAACATCAAACAAGAGTTTCGAATTGACAAAATTACTATCCATTTTTTAGCCGAAAATGTTTGAAGTAGACAGCGTAATTAATTGATTAACACGAAAGTGTATATATAAACATTACATGTTCAATTCCAGTTGGTACCCAATTTTTTAAATAGAGTATCAAACTTTTTTTCTGCAGGCTTCTAAACATCTTTCTCGAAGCATGAAAGATATAGAAAAATGGATATAAGCCGCAAGGTAGTATTAAATATAATAAAAGGTTGATACAATAAGGCACATGCTTATTTTCCGGAATCGAGGCAGTTTAATCTCTGGTTTGAGTTATTCAAAAATGATTTTCTATAAAGAAGTATCCGAATAGGAACTAATAATGTGCACCACAAAAAAACTCTTGAAACGCATAATAGGGAAGAAAATGCCACTGAATACAGATACCGTATATAAAGAGAAAACAATGGTTCACATATCACATATTTCATATTTTTTTCCGTTACAATAGATACTAACCAATATTATTGTATATGATTTAAACCGCGATTATTTCCCCAAATACCTGTTATAATCAACCGTTTTATAATATTGCAGCATTTAGAAACATCTTATAGTGCTATTCAATAAGTAAAACTACATGAACTTAACGGCGTACATTAAAAATGCACATTATTCGATTTTGAGTTGTGCAACATAATAAAGTGAATGCATAATAAAAGTGTAACCATACATGGTCACACGAGCTGTTGACAACTTCTCACGACACCATTGCGTTCATCATGTTGTGATTTTATTGAATGACACACGTGCCACAATGTCACACTGTGTAGTATAATATATAATAAATATTCCGTAAGCCCGTGTATGAGGTTATAGAACAAACAGGTGAGCAAGCACTTTTTACTGAACTCAATGAATGATTGTTTACAAATTCCATGTATATACTGTAAAGTCATACTGAAATCTGACATACACAACATTATGGAGGAAACGATTTATGTTTTGAACCGGTAATGACCCGAGTCATTAGAAGATAACAAGATATGTTCATTTGAGGACAAGAGCATGAGCGTGCCGTGCCGTGCCGGTGGTGAACTTTTTTATATTTCAGATATTATTTGTTTGAACTAGTGATATGGGATAAACCGCTAGTGGTTGTGTTCGACTATGATAAAAACTCTGTTGCATGTAGGTTATGCATCAATCTTGATATTGAAAAATATATTCCTCGTACATTTTATAGTATTCTGAAAGGGGACATATTATTCGTGCAGAAACAACTTCTGTGGCACAGTTGGTAAGATATTTAACTTTACTGCGGGAATTTCGGATACGATTCCCGATGGTATCTGAAAAAAAAATCGAAAAGTGTTCCAGTCTGGTGAAAAATTTCCTTCGGTAACAATACTCGTATGTGCAAAACGTGTGCAAGTGTTGTTGCCCCTTTCCAACACGAGCAATGACAAACTGCGAGTTTCATGCTATTGCCAATACGAGCAATGACAAACCGTGGGTTTCATGCTATTGCCAACACGAGCAATGACAAACAGCGAGTTTCATGCTACTCTAGAGGTTCTAAACCCGAAGACTCGGTTAATGGAACTGAGGTATAATGTTGCTTCCACTACAGGATATTCGAACCATCAATACCATTTTTAGCGGTTATGAAAGTGGATTTTAGGTAAAAAATATATATATGTAGGAACGTTTAAAGGTTTCCGGCCTAAAGATATATAAAAGTAATTTTAGTATAGACACCCTGTAGTTGAATAAATTTTTTTAAACGAATAATTCATTTTTTAGCACCATTAAAAATATTTTGATGTTTTGTTGTCAAAATGGTGATACACTGTGGAGAACACGGAAGTTTTGCAGTAACAGAAGTGTGCACTAGCGGTATTGCAGTGCAATAATCTCACGCCTCGAGCAGCTTTCCTCTTGTTTTTATGGATTCTCTTAATTTGTACAATAATGATGCGTACTACTCGCCAGTAACCGTAGTATTTGTCTGTATGAAATCAATTAATAGAATGCCCTGACAAACCCAAAAAAATGATGCCATAATCTTTTTTGGGCTTGTGTCACCCTGGCTTGGGCCTTGATGATCCCGGACCGTGTCCCTCCACTCTTTACAACACTTGACTCAATTATTGCGTTTTCTTTCTATTCGTAAATCGTTACGATTCATTGCAACACTCAAAAAGTCGTTGACAGCACTCAAGAGTTTTGGCACTCATTTTGTGCTCACCATATTCATGCCAAGATGAAAGTGCAGAATATGAAGCACTGTGGTCTTGGAAAGCTCACACTAAGATGCTATATCTTTCGATTTTAGTCTTTAAACTAAGTATGACAAAACTTTCCCGGTCTTGACCAATACACCAGGTGAAAAGGGGTGAAAACCGCAAAGTAATATTCATAGGGGTGTCCTCACTCAGTAGTGGGTAGAAAATGGGAAGATTAAGATACATATCTGTACCCTAGAGGATAAACCACGGGAGTCACATTTTACCCCAGAGTATAAACGACGTTGCATCATACAATTCATGTATGACGCATATGACGTTTATCCCTTAGGGTGTAGAGTGACTTAAGTAGTTTATCCTCTAGGGTACAGATATATGTATACATATATCTTTATCTGCCCTTTTTCTACCCATTGCTGAGTGAGAGCACCCCTTTGACTATCACTCGCGGTATTCACATTTGTTTACCTGGTGTATTGGTAAAAACCGGCACGTTTTGTCATATAAGGGTATTGGCTACCTCCGTTTTCTGTCTGACGTACAGCTTTGGAGGACATTAAACAAAGAATGAATATCTGTTGAGTTGTCGAATCTGCTGGCCAACAGCAATTTCTTTATACAATTTACTGCAAACTATTTAAATGTAATTGTGAAAGACTACCCATGAAACCGTTTTATTGATTTCACGGGTCTTGAAAGTCAACAGCTATAATTGCGATGATAAGGCTCAACTATCGTAAATAAATATACAAATAAAGAATATAATGAAATTCATAGTGTGATTACTTTTGAATTTAATCGAACAATGTTTCAGTAATACAATGATACACAAATTGTTAAACTCTTAAAACAATGCCTTTTATTCATATCAATTCTACCCATAACATTAAAAAAACCCTTGTGATGGATGTGTCTTTGCATTTCAAGATGGCATTCTAATGCGTTTTGTTATAATATTAAATACGAGTATTACTCGTATAATAAACATAACCTGGAGTACACCTGATAAGATTCATAGGAATATATGTTTTAAGAGTTCTATCTAACGAATTATAAAAAGTATACTATTTTTGTTTAGTCCAGTAACATGTAAATTGATGGTTTTTAAGTCACTTTGGTTAGAAAATTATGGTATAAAAGGTTTAATATATAATGTATTAGAGTGTAATAAACTGTCTCATCATATAAATAGGAAACAGATTTCCTTTTTTCACTATACTCGTACAATATACTGGTAAATAAAAATATTTTAGCACCAACTTTGATATGTATGGTTGAATCTTGGGTGGGGAAAAATACTGAAAGGATTCAAATAAGTGCTGTAAAAATCGCGTATTGAGAAGAATACATAGGGTGACGATGTATGACATAGTCAAGTAATGAAAGGGAAAATGTGAAATTAAGATCGTCGTATTAAGCAGGATAACGAACAACAGTCTGAGATGGTTTCGGCACGAAGAGCAAATTCATGAAAAGAGATTGATAAAACAAATATACTGAACAGATGTGCATGAAAAGCGTGGCCGAAGAAGACAAAGAAAAATATGTTTTGTTTGTGAATGTGAATGTTTCGAAAAAAGGAAATATTTCAGAGAAATGAAGGATTCGTTTGAAAAAGTGTATAGATGTGTTGCGCTTGATAACTCTAGCGCGTTTCATCTCTGCCTACCCAGATAAGGAAACGGCGTGATGGTATGGACGTGTATTTATATACCATATATGTGTATATACCTCGTTATAATATGTATTTTGTGCTGAATATGTATTTTGCTCTATACGTTATCTAAATGTATAAATTTGTATTTGTAATCAAACGCGACAAAACAAAGACAAATAAATCTGAAGAGTTTTCAAAAATTTATCGAATAAAATTTAAAAAAAACAATAGTTAGGCCGATGGATCAAAACATAATGTTTAGAAAGAAAAAAAACAAACACTATGTATTGTTCATAAATTCAAGGTTGATTGATATTTATAGTTGTGCTTGGACATTATCATTAAAAACGTGAAATAAGCATCCGATACATATCAAATTAAATATAAACGAAGACACCTCCAAACTTATCTAAACCGTGCATTCAATCCTTTGGTTTGGTATTCTTCCCCATATTCCAATTGGTGGATCGGATCAATTGATTTGTGGCCGTGAGACAAAAGTTGTCTTCTGTCCCATTAATCAAGCATTTGGGTCTATAACCAGAGTAGTAGGCACGAAACTCGCGGTTCGTCATTTCAAGCGTCGGCAAAATTGCCGTGCGTAAGTATACATCAACAGTCGCATACGTCAACCACGTGTGAGTATCGTTATCGGGCGAAGTCTTTTACCAGACTGGAACTTTTTTATGATTATTTTTTTTTACGTGTTCTCGAGCATCGAATTCGAAATCACCGGATCAAAGTCAAAAGATATACCAATTAATTCAAAGGGGTTGTTTACTTTATCTTCAAAAATGTGAAATACGTATAAAATACTTATATAATTTAATGTAAAACTTAAAAAATTGTTTGCTTACTAAACCATTTTGCAGTAAAACTCTTTTGCAATTGGTTAAAATATTATTGTACAAACAATCAATACTTTTGTTAAAGTATCGATTCCTTGGCAAAGGAAGAATGTTCGAATGGTCGACCTTAATTTGATTTTCTCGGCCAGTAACTGATCTTTTAAATAATATTAAACACGATATTTGGCACCGTTGGACTTGGGATCGGGGAATAACTAGTGTAAATAAAGGCTCTAGAAATAAAACAATCCAACAATATATTCTGTTTAAAATTATAAAGTGTAAATCTTGTCACTTGCGAATGGGTCACTGTGTGGTGGTTAGTCACATTTAAATAATGGGTATTATAGAAGCTTCATGCTGCGAGTGTGATTTGGATGATGAGACTATAATTCATATGTTTTCGACTGTCAACATATTTAATGCTATATCTTTCAATTCTCTGAAAATTGAGTATTCGACACAAATTTCATTTCACATATAGATGGACTTATTGTATAGCTGGCTTTAAGTCACGATACATTTAATGTTATTTTGGGTGGATTGCCTAGATATTGAATAATCAATACTTGTTTATCAGTAAATCAAAATAAAGTCAGTCCAAATAAAGAAATATAAACAAGAGCTTTGAAATAATTTTCCATTCAGATATTAAATATCTCACGCTCTCGGGATGACACTAAGTAACAAACATATTTCCCGATGGCTCGCCGCCAGGTCGTTCAATGATCTGGTGATATAAAATTTTCCACAATAAACAAACGAGATTTATTTCAATTGGAGGAAAATAAGACCATGAAAATAATTTATACAATTTAAAACAATAATGCGTAATTTAAGAATATGGGAGAGTGTACAAATAACGGCACGTACAGTAGGTACGAAATTATTAAATCGAAACTGAAATACGAGTATAATGCTCAAAGCGTAAATGAGAAGTACGAGTACATGGCACGGACTAATGGGGCACTCTGAACCATTGTACTTAATGAGAATTTAAAAAGGCAACATAATTAACTAACGATACAAACAGGCACGGAGCGTGGACTTTGTAATTAATAAATACGTTAAACTGTTGTTTAAAACGTCCCGTTAATACCGTGTTTGCTTATGGTGTGTATTAAATTATGAAGATCTTATTAATGGCAGTGCGAGTATTCGTGTATTTATTGGAATAAAAGTATTGCTAACCAATATTTTTTTCCTTTTCTGTAATATGAACCAAACAATTATTAATTTATGTTATACACCATATTGTATTTGACAGATTAAAAAACATGATTTCTTCACAAACTTCCTTTTATGTTTGTAACTTGAATTAATTAAAAATATAATATACGATTATATACGCATAAAAAAACCATAATGATATTAATCATGGTATTGTCAGTTAGTTGACGTTTCGAAAACGTTGAAGTCTTCATTCTCAGAACGTTGTTAAAAAAATATCAAATATAAAACATTTTAAACGACTGAAAAACAGCCGTAAAAAATCGAACATATCTAGATGTTCGAGTTCAGACTCTTAACGACCAGGCTATTCGCCGTGTCTTGTTCAATATGCTTACATTCAATATTTTTGTTTCAAAATATGGTTGTGATAAAGATTACAAAACAATTTGTCAAATTTATAAAACAATATTTTAGATATCCTATTGTTAAAATGGCGCAGTTTAATAACAAATGCTCATTCAAGAGTTTTTATGTAGGATTTTACAAATCTAACACAATTTGAAAATTTATTTATAACAAAAAAAATTCTAACGTTAACCTCCTTCCTTAGTATAACAAATAACAGGTCAATGGATAAATATGATTTTAATACGAGTATAATAGGTTTTCATAGCAACACTAAAGTCAAATTTTACATCAAGTGATGTGAGATGTAGGCAAAACTATTTATTGAAAATATTTTTCTTTGTATAAAATGTAACAAAATATTTCTTCCTAGACTCGTAAAACGTCATCGTTAACTGTACTTGTTTTACCTTATTACGAGTACTTGGCGCTGTGCCTGCATTTATGTGACTTAAAAATTGAATTGAATATTTTAGAAAGGCAGAGCAATTTTATCGTCTATATAAATATATTAGACCATAGAAAAACTAAATATAAAAAATAAAATCGAATAATCCTGACATGGGGCATTATTGTAAATATAATAATAGTATTGTAGAAATGTAGCATGAACAACTATCAACAAGCTATTGGTTATTTGAAGAGCAAAATAACTGCATGTGTGGTCTATTTTTATTGATCTATGTCTATTAGAGATTCACGACAGGGGCATGTATGTCACTTAAGTATCATATTGGTTGGTAATTGGCCATTATAAAACAGTAACGAGCTACGTGTTCAATCAAGTATCGTAAAAAAATCTAGTATCAGTAAGAGTTGAAAAAAAAAGTCAAGTATTAAGAATATATATCGTGAATGCTGGTTTTGCAAAACCTTGGACTTATATTTCATGCTATATGTCTTCAGTGAAATACAGGCCAAAGCCTAGTTTACTGGGGATACGACAAATGAAAGGCAATACACCCAGATCCATTAAAATTGTGTGTCCAAATTAAATTAACGGCTGTTTTTTTCGCAAATTATCCATATTTCTTGTCATGTGTAAAATAAATAAATGTACTACTTTGTTTGGCGTGATTACTTTTACTGGTACCAGAGACGATGCCTTGTTCATCTACGTCCATTCATCCCCCTGAGTCTTTAATGCAGTTAGAAATGAACTAAAAGAGCAAATCTAGAGAGGTTAAAATTAAAATGCGTTCCTTTCGTTTCCACATCCAGGTTTTACATTGTTGATACTCATCAAATTCGGGAACAATTGCAAGTAAAATAAGCTCAATTCCCTAATATACAACTCCATTATTTGATTAAACATTGCGTTAAAACAATAAATTAATATCTGTTTTTGAATTTAAAGAAGAATCTTAGAGATGAAAAAGGCAGAAAGTTGAGTTTGAATGCGGAGGGAAATATGAAAATAGAAGGAACTACAGACGTTAATGGATAGCATTTAAATTTCGAATGGAAATGTGTGCGGATTGCTGTATGCTGATGGTAGTGTTAGCGGAGTATCAGGGAGTTTGTATGCTGATGTGATTGCAGTGTTAGCGGAGAATGAGGATGTATCAGAGAGTTTGATAAGCTAAATGTATGAGAAATGTGAAGGGTGAATAATGAAAGATTAGATCAAGTTGAACAATTTTGCTATTTAGATAGTATTTTCTCAGATGCTGGAAAAGTTACGAAGGATGTCGAACGGCGTGTAGCGATAGGAAACAATCTATGGAGTACTAAAACATATATACTAGAACTAGAAAGAATCAAAATCTGCTAAGATGATAGTCCACAACAGTAAAATAGTACCATCTTTGATGTATGGGAGTGAAACGTGGATATGGAAAAATACTGAAGAGTCGAAAAAATGCTGCAAAAATGCGTGTACTTAGAAAAATACACGGGGTGACAATGTATAGCAAAACATGGAACGAAGTGATTAGGGATGAATGTTAACTTAGTGCGTGTTTAGGAAGATGAAGAAGAAAACTCTGAGGTGGTTTAAAAAAAGTGGAACGAATGAATGAAGAAAGACAAATAAAACGAATATACTATACAAATGTGAGTGCATGGCATGGTAGAGGAAGAACAAGTATGGTTGGACCAAGTATATGATATTTTGAAAACGGGGAAATGTTAAAATTCAGAGAAATTGTAGGATCAGTATGATAAGCGTGTGGGTGTAGAAGAGGCGAAATATGCGTTTTGTGATAGGAAAGTCTGGCCCTCTTTCCTCTTTGCCTACCCCGACAGGGAGACCGCCCAATGGTATGCATATTTGAAATAGTGTTATACCCAGCATATTATTTTAGTATCACTAGTAGATGCTGATTTATGTTAAGTGTCACCTGGAAAAAACTTCGATATAGTTTTCACAATTTAAGAGCTGAAATAAATTGTTATTTTTCCGCAACAGTCGACATATTTTGGGAAATTTCACAAATACGTTATCTTGACTTTCGCTATCCAAATATGCGGCAATGGTCAATACATCCAGCATAAATAAGAATAAGAGAAGTAATAAAAAGTAATTGTCGTGCTTTAAATCTTTTAGTCTAGTGTCCGTTGAGGTCCTTTGATTGAAGTACTACTATATATATCATAGTTAACATAACATAAAATATGTTAACACATCAGATTTTATTAAAAGTTTGCCTGACTTAGATTTGAAGATAATAAGTCTTGCCATACGAACGATCGAGTAGATATAAACATGTGTGTTATTAGAATACCCTTTATCATTAAAATATTATATATCAATATACGAATATTTTACAAGTTTAATTAAGTTTAATTAGTTTTTGGTAATTTTCAAAAGCTTGCTAGAAAATTTAAAAAAATGTATGTGCTACTCTGTGAGACCCGCTCTATTCAATGACTTGATTATTGCATTACATTTTCACTGTACACGGTACAACCTGGCGGTCCTCTTGCCATGTTAAAACCTCTTCAAACCAATCGATGGCGATAGGATAGGAAATTTCTCGTAATCGAGTATGATTGTCAGCCATCCTGCAAATGGAATAAGTCTGCGCTTGAATTGGTTTATTGTGTGCTAGCTGTTGGACTTCCAAGTACAGTCTTGACAGATTAGATCTATGGTATTGTAATATTCCAAAAGGAAGGAAATCAAAGTTCTATGACAGTCAGCAGGTTCATTCTGCTGCAGCCTATCGTTAGGCAGATTTATGGTATAACCAACAAGCCAAGATGTTATAAGATGTCTTATATGAAAATCAGACCATAATCCTTTTAAAAAACTTGGATTCAACAGTTCGCGACCTCCGGGTCGGAAGATAAGTATCTTAGTAACTAAAACGCGGAGGTTGTCTTTATTATCAAACTTTTAGAAACTGATTTCGCTTTATTTTGAAATCACCTGCTATATCTTTTTTTTGGGTTAAATAATTTGATCAATTGCCCAAGTTTATTCTCCTCCATTTATAATTTACGAGTATGTCTAAGAGAAATAAAGTTTTCAACGCAAAGTAATACACGTTTATTTATTTAAATACGAGTGTTTTCCTTCGCATTCATGCATGCAAACTGACATATCCTAAACTTAAAGCGGTAGTTCAAGAATGAATAGTTCACCAGGTGTAATATTTAACCATTTTCCACCAGATTCATATCAAAATAAGTCATAAATATGATTTTATTGCAGCCATTATTAACTGCAATTCAATGCCATTCGGGAATGACTTTCATTCCGCATGACATATATAGAGAAACGTCCATAAGGTCTAAAAATATAAATCGTAAAAAAAACCTCAGATCGTGTAGATATCCCATCATCCTAAAAGGGACAGCTTGATCGTTTTATAGTCTCATATTTATTTCCATTATAACAGCTTCATTTCCTTAGAAATGTCTCACAAATGACCTGACAAAAGACAAGGAAGTTAATGGTAACTGTAAAATAAAGAAACCATTTAAAGAAAAAAAAAGGAAATATTTTCAAAACACGAGAAATTAAAAACGTTAGTAGAAAGATAGAGGGCACGGGATCAGAAAAAAAATGTAAATTAATTGATGAGAGAAATGTTATTTTATTTATCCGTTATTCGACGTGACATATGTATAGAATGTGTGTGTTCTGTGTGTAATGATACACCGTGATAAAAATATGTTAAATTTTATTGTTTATCAAATAAGCTGCAGAAAGTTAACAAAATATTTAAAAATGTAATGAAATCGCTAATTAAATTAACTTTGAAATACTCGTAGTATTGTCAAATATATTCCACAAATTCCAAAAATGGAGATAGAATCAAAAAGGGTTCAACATATAAAACTCGTACGTGCCTAGAATAAATATGTGCTTAAAATGAAAATGTGCGTTGAATGCAAAATTAACATAAATATTCAAAATATCATATTTCGCACAAGATAACAGTTCGATAATACACATTTATAAAACTATGACATATTTTCAAAAAGGAAAGAATGAATAAAAAACAAGTAAATTTCATGAATTAAAAATAAACAGAAACAGAAAGAATGAATGAAAAAAGCGTTAAAAGTTTTCAATTAAGTTCGGTTATTTTGTATTTATATCAGAAGTACTAAAAATAAATTTATAAAAGTATAAAAAAAATTGACACCACAGTCTTTCCTAGGTAAGCAGAATCAATAAAAATTATCTTAAACTATTAAAAAATTCAAAACATATATTTAATTTTTATTTAACGTACAGTTTTCAATAACACTATACAAAACAGTAAATATAAACCAGCGATGTAAACAGTGTCCTTACACAATAGAATAAATATTTTTCAAATATTTTTTTTAAATAAACACTGTTTCCAGATACAGTCAAAATGTAAAAGAAAAATAACTAATTAAGCAGAAATATAAAATACAAAAATAAGGCATAAGAAAAATGTATTTCTATAAAAATAAATATTCACTGTATGCTTAACATATGAAAGAAAATAAGATGTCTCAAATAAAATATGGTATTTAACACATTGAGCAAATAAAAACAAAAAAAATATTTTCCTTAAGTTACGTATGACTACTAAACATAATACTGGAAGCAATTTTATCGTCATAAATAATTTAACTTCAATCATTATTTAGAGAGTAAAATAAATGTTATTTGATATATTAGCGGACTTTTGAGGGACCAAATCTTTCTTAAGATTTATTTATAGAAATCCAAAGATACAGTCAACGAGTGTTGAAATTATATTTAGTTAAATGTTCTCACTCTTTTCTGAATGGTAACGCAATGTAACATATTTTCAACGCAGTTATCAACAACTAAGAAAATAAATAGTCAGGGGTTTTAAACATTAAATTTAATACTGAAAAATATTAAATGACATTTAAAATCTATATGATTTTTTATACGTGTTTGATAAAGAAAACGAATTTAGAAATAATTTAAGGCTAAACTAGAGAGGAAAATAAAATCCTGTTTACGCATACCTACATAAAATCTCGATTCGAAAGGATAAACGTAGAAAATATACGAGTTTGGTTTTAAGTAACGAAAAAATAGTTTTAAAAGAAAATGATAGACAGTGAATTTTTTCGTTAAAAATTAAAAACATGACAATATTTATTATACTACTAATAACTTGGTAAAATCAATTTGAATATTCAAATTTCAAATACTTCTTGAAACACTATATGCGATTGTATGCAAGCAATTACGTTTTACGACGGTTATTACTGAAAGTTGTACAATAGAAGTACTTACTGTATGTGATGCGCTTGTATGCAAACAATTATCAATAATCCCTTTATCGTCCATTTTTACCGAAAGGGGTATATTATAAGTATGGTATAGTGCCTAAATATACAACCTTTGCAATACCGAAAAAAATACAGCGTTGTAAGGAAAAAATGGTGCAATGAATTAAAAAAATGTAACAAAAATTAATATTGCTTGCAAAAAAGACTATCTGTTGGGTCGTTTTATCGAACGATAAATGTATGCATTAAGTCATAATTTAAAACAAATCCATGGGAAATATTAAAATAAAACGGCCTTACAACGAACAATTTACTGTTTTCCGCCGAGTGAGCGACTGATCAGGTATTAAGAAGTTACTCCCATAAGCCAATCTTAGAGCATTTTGAATACTTTTTGGTTTCATACAAACTTAAAAATGATTCATTTAACAGAAAAAATATTTAGAAAAAATTGATATTCCAGACAATCCTACAACATTTAACATTGCTTACGTATTAAAAATAATTATGAATGAAACAGTTGATAAATACTAAAAGAAATAATAAGACAAAATACATTTATTTCGTCTGGAAACATTTTTTATGAAATTTATTTATTTAGTACTACATAAAAAATACCAATTTGTTAAAGGTGTGAAAAATCTATTAACGATTTTACAAAAAATATTCCTCTCAATACAAAATTTCGTTTATTAAAACTATGCGTATCATCTTCATATTTTTTTACTAGAAATTTCAATTAAATTGTTAAACGGTCTACCCATTTGTAAATATTTTACTGGAAATATATTATGTGTAAGTACTCCAAGCCCAATCGACAAAAATCCTATAATAAGTCAAATATGTGTCAGAACTAGAAAAAAACTCATATGAGATATTTGAAAAACACTTAACAAATATTATGGGATTATTTCTGCGACCACCAAGAAAACATAATATGTTCTATATTATAGAACAACGAAACAGGTCGAGGTAAAAAGTTCAATACAAGTCGAGATAATGTTATGTTTCCAGAATGAATCACAATGAAAAGAAAAGTAAGTTAATTAAAACGAAAAATAATATGCAAAAAACAAGAATTAAGAAAAAAATAATATTACTACAAAAAGAAATATTCACCGTAATGCTTAACATAAAAACAATTTGATACAATTATTCTAACGCTATCTCGACTCGTATAAAATGTTCAATGTCATATTTATTACAAAAAAAAAATTCCAAAATCATGCAAATACGGGCAGAATGTTGAGTCTACCTTCATTTCGCCCACCAATGAAGGCGAGTTCACGACCCCTGCGATAACGTGTAAAAACAAAGTAAAAATGTTTTACAGCAAAAACTGGAATCGCACCAACCCGGCGGAATAAAGTAAATACAACGATATCTATGTGTATGTGTGTTTACAGTGGAAATATCACGTGAAGGTTGAGTGGTCGCTGTTTTGTATAAAATATTCTCCGCATAATTATAATAATTAACATATAAATTTTGCATTCACGTATCGGGCATCGACCGCTAAGGTGACGATATTTTCGATTTAATTAACAAAAATATGTTAGTGGGTGAGGGTATAGATCAGAAAATATATACATACTCGTATATTATGAAACGAGAAAAATCTGCCATATATCGACGCTAAACATATTTCAATTCAATAACTATCGAATTACACTTGATAATAAGAGCAAACAATAAATTATGTATAACTTAGAAATCCATTTATAATTGGCATTGTACCAGCACATTGAAATTTAAAAAAAATATCAGGTCAGTCCATAAATTCGTGCGTATTGAAATCATATGTATGATTCACCACCACTCATTTCATAGAACAATACCCTTCCAAACAAGTCGTATCCTCTTTTGAAACGTACACTCCAGTGGTCAGTTTATCATCGATTTTCGTAAACATCGAGCGTAAATAAAAGCCCTCAAAAAATTAAAATCAATAATCACTACAAATGCCACGTTTTTACTTTTTTATTTTTAAACGATGAAAGTGCAAGTTCTGTAGCCGGGAAAAAAATAACCGTTTTAGTGAGAGTGGTGAGAATGGTATCAGAGCAAGGATTGCTAAGAAAGCGTTTCAAATATTTAAATATGGACAAATCAGTGTTAATGAAAAGCCCCAGTCAGGGCGCCCTGTTAATTTTGACAAACGGCGACAAGCGGTGCAGGAAGGCTTGATTCATCTGATGGAATAGTATTTCGCCATCTTACGGAAATAGAAAAAGTTTCCAAGCTTGGAAAGTGGGAACCACACGAGATTTCGGAAGCTAATTGCCAGCAGCGAATAAACATAGGTTCTTCTTTCTTAACCCGCTATGAATGCGAGCCGTTTCTTGACCGCATTGTGACAGGTGATAAAAATTGGATACTGTATCATAATTTCGCAAGAAAAAGACAATGAACAGATATGGATAAGAAGCCCTTATATACAGCAAAGGTTGCAATTCAGCATCCAAGAAAGATACTTTTGTCTATTTGGTGGATTATGTACGGTGTCATCCACTTTGAACTGTTTGAACCTAATCAAACAATCGATGCAGATGTCTCTCGTCAACAGCTTTCCCATTTAAATTATGCATCGATTAAAAAACACACCCGCGATCAATGAATATCAAAAAGGATTTGTTCCACCATGATAATGCTAGACCGCACATGGCACGAACAACACTACAAAAAAATGAAGACTTAAATTGGGAACTCTGCCTCAGCTCCCTTACTCTCCAGACATTGCCCTAAGTCCCTCTAATTTACATCTGGCTCTTCAGATTTTTTTATCAGGAAAAAAATTAAACAATAAAGATGAACCCGAAAAATAAGTTTCCAGTTTTTTACATTAAAACCGGAGTCCTTTTACACAAATGGATTTTAAAAAATATCTGTAAGATGGCAATAAGTTTTTAATAATGAAGGAAAATATAGCATTGATTAAAATAGTAAAATGTGTTTTCTTTGCATTTTTCCAAAATTTCTCGATAAAACACACAAATTTATAGACTGATCTGATACGAGTATTTCCACTAAATAAAACAAGAAACCTTGAAAGCTCTTTATCAATTATTTTGAGCGCAGTTTACCATTGTCGTACTTTCTACATTTCTGCTTCTCTCGCAACTAATATTTTATTCCTTTCTACAATATATTCTGATAATATAAAATACACGACTTGAATAGTATTGAATTTTTATTTATTAAAAACAGTTTGTACGTTCCAGCATATACTCATGGAATATTGAAAATAATTCAATCTAAGATTTTTCTTAACTTTTTCTTAGGTTTCTATTTTTAATCAACATATAAAATTTTTAATCATATTATATATTTATTTATACTTATTTTCATATTAAGATCACACTTAAGATCAGAGATAAAAATGAACTTTTGCATTCACTGACATCCTTTAAGCAAAGGAACCAAGCACAGAGTGTGTAATAATTTTAAAATTGACACATTTTCAAAAATTTGGTGGATTTTAATTTCAATCAATGAAGTTCTTAGTTAGCAATTAATAGGTCATGGCGACGATTTACAAATTTAAATGGGAACGTGTACATTTCGATTAATGTACACATACATTAAAAATTCACGATTATTTATTTATTTAAATCTCTTGTGTACATGGTCATATATGGTGCATCTGGCGGGTTTATTGCTGTAGAGAAATTTCTTCCAATCAACAATTTTATATTCGATACGTTAAATTGTTTTAATCCATGACAGATTCAACTAAAAAACGTTTAAGTAAAAACATAATGACTTATCTCTAAAATATAACGATACGACCAGAGGGAAGGAATTCGTTCATGGATAAGAAAAAAGTAAGATACTCGTAAAAAGGATTTTACAAGTTTGTGTAAAATACTTTTACAAAATCATTAAAAAATATGAATAGAACATATAACAAATTTTTCCATAATTTATTTATCATATACTCGTATGACCATTTTGAAAATGGTGTTTATGATCACGCAGATGTTTTATCTACGTGCTGGATCTCGAGGAAGAAAATATGGGTATATTTTGGCTTTTTACGACCAACTCGATACTTTCGTGACCTTCAGTCAGTTCAAGTGCTTTGCATTGTTAATCAAGGTCCAAACGTTCTATTTCCACCCTTTGTGTAATGTCTTGACGTAAATCGGCTGGCTTGGAAACTACAAAAACCTGCTTAACCTTGAAAAATAAATAAACTAAGAAAATAACTTCGGGTCAACGAACTGCCGTTTTAAGTTTGTTTCAAGATATTAAACTTGATAGTACATTTTTACTCTGAGAACCGATATTTCTGAAACTTTTTAAAAGTAGGCTATAAACATAGAAAATATTCGATTTGATGCCCGGGTGAAGTAATCAATTGGGAATATAGTAAATGAAAGTTTCTTGTTTACCGCTATTCCGTGTAAAACGTTCAAAATGTCGAAGACGCATAACGTTGATTGTATGTAGTCAATTTTAAAATGTCAACGAATGACAAGAGTATGTTGTCTAAAAAACTGTTTTACTTGCTTACCTAGAAAAGACGTGGAATATTGACAAACGATCTGTTCTTCTTGTTCTTGAAGGGCATCTAAGTGACTATGGAGTGAATATGTGATACGAGTATCGTTGCGTAATCATGATTTGTGTAGTCAATTCAGTGATTGTTGTATTTATGTAATTTATAAAATATTATTATATATGATACAGATCGTCGTTCTTCCGTCCTCACGTCGTCCTGTATTTTCCATACCGCCAGACTCTGGAACCAGTTATCAGTTGCCGTAAGACTATATCCCTATTAGCTTGCTTTACACAGCGACTTGAAAAGTATTACATACTCTTCAATGACGAAGCGTGGTTCTCCTTAACTCATTTTTTCTAGACCTTTAAATTTTATTTCTCCTCTCCCAATTTTTGGTGGCATGTGCAAATATATATTTTGTTTGCATTTTTTTCAATTGTTTTTTTATGATTCAAATATATCTAAATTAACTTTTCTCTTATGGAAACTAACGTCGCCTCTCACTCGGTGATTGCCACTTCTCATTCACTAATTTGTGTAAGTCTTGGTTGGCTTGTAAGACTGCCGTTTGGCGATAAACTTAATATTAGCATATTTCACATTCAACTGTCTAAATAAATATAAAATATATTTAAAAAATGAGTATTAAGATACTTCGTAATGATTCCAACACAAGGCCAAATTTGGAAAAATTACCGAAATTAAAATGCGTTTTAAAATTGAGTAATAAGCGTAAAGAAGCAATTGAAATATTTAAAATACACTTAAATTTAGACATGAATTACAATACAAATTTAAAATAACGAGGAATCAACAAGTGGAAACTATAAAATGCATAATAGAAGGACAAACATTTATGCACTCAAGTTTCTTTGAATTATCTAGAAACTAGTATTAAAATTTTCAAGCGATCAATTAAACATTGATTCTTTTTAAATAAATAGTCATTTTACATGTACATCCTTAATTCTCTTACAATTTACGTTTTTTCTGTGAATTCATCCCCAAGACTGCATTCAAAACTTAATTTATGCTGTCTTTATAATAAGTATTCATTAAAAAAAATGAATTTTTTTTTGCTATGAATTAAAAACTTTTTACCTGCAGGCAGCAAATAAACTATTTGATTAGCTCAATTATTAAAATGACTGATGTTTTGAGTGAAGAGATTTAAATAGAAACGAGAAGGTCACATTGCAAGGATGAGAGATCAACGGTGGACAAGCACTGACAGCCAAATGTTTCCCCACAACAGCAGATGCTCGAAACCCGATGGATTTACAAAATTCTGAAGTTCGATGGCAATGCTGACACAAGGTGGTGAGGAATTGACGGGAATAGGGGCGTTGCAGTGTGGCCTTCATCTTGTAGTGGACAGACGCAGCTGAAGAATTAGGATGTCATATTTTTTATTTCAGGTGAAGCTTTTTAAATTTATTGTTTTTTTACCCATTTTACTTCTGTTGAAGGATTTGTTGCGTAGTTATGGAAATAACTTCAAATTTTTTTGGACTTAAAAAACGTCACATACTTGTATTAACAATGCTTTTATTTTTTAGATCAAAATATTGTACACGTATTTTTTAAAATCTTATTTTAGAATATTTATTTAACATATTGTAACACCTCGTTGTGTAATAATCTTGCGTTAATTCGACAGAAATATCTTTCAACCTACCAAACAAGAGTAAATAAAGGAAGTTGCATGTATGGCCGTAAAAATGATAAAAATAATTATTGATTTGTACAAAATTCATGCAGAATATAAATAACAACAATAAAAGTGAGATGTTGTCAACCAAAGATAAAGGAAGAAATGTTGGAGTGGAAAAGAAAATCTGGAATGAAATACGTAATATTATATTACTGACTTTAAATTAAGATTTTTTTTAAACATATCAATGACGGAGTGAGTCTACATTAGCTGGTAACTGATTCTATAGTTTCACTGCACGAACAGTAAAAAACGACTAAAAAATGAAGAGCGGTGAACTGGAAAAGTCGTCGACATGATTCACACGATTTTCTTACAAATACATTGGCTACAAGTTTCGTATTGCCTTCTTATTGATTTAATCAAGCTTTACTATACTATCAGGCAAGTATATCATGTCTGTTTTCGAAGAAATAACTTATCTATCCTCTCGGATGATGCTCCAACAGAAATATCACGAAAATAGATTACTTTGCTTGGCGTCCTCGAGCGGCAAATATGAATGTCACACTTACATCACGCACCCGGCATCATGTGATCTACTGACCGGAGGACGCTGATGGGAGTCACGTTTTTTTCACAAACAACAATAATATTTCTGGAGTGGTCTGTCACCGCTTGTCTGACGTAAGCCCGCTATTTTCGAGGGAATAATAATCATCTCGCGTTATGTCTGTTTTTCAGGTTTGCTGCAGTTACGAAACGTGTTTTTCATTCAAGAATATCGAGAGGAATTTTCTGCGTGCCGTGCTTTGCATCCGGACAAATGGTATTATGACTCACGCTCTCGACGTGTGGGACGGCAATGTAACATACGGGAGCATAATATACTCGTAATATATCTTTCGCATTTATAGGTACTCTTAAAATAAGTTACAATTTGATTCAGAACAATAAACAGTTTATTTTTATTTGTTTCAAAATACTTGTTGTTTGTTGATTCATTTGAATCTGTTTTGTGGTTTTATCCGTATATTTCTATACAGTTCAAATAAATATATTATGTACTACTCTGTATCACAAAACAAATATTTATATCATCAACAATTTATTCTCGATTGCAATCAACGTAAATCGAAGAAAGAAGTAGGGAAATAATACGGTTATTCTTTAATATACTCGGAACATTCTGGCCGAGAGCTGTGTGGAACTTTTATTGTAGAATGTAACAATATAAATTAACTAGATAATCCTAATACGAGAAACAAAATTAACATCAAGAATAAGGTAATAGATTCAAGATTTTTTTAAATTTACATGACAGGTTCTTGTACGAATACATAGTTTATGAAAAAACAAGACAAACAAAATAAAAAGACAATTCAAAGTAAACACTTGATTTATATGGATCAAGGTTTGTTACCTTTCATTTGTCGTATCCCCAGCAAACTAGGCTTTTACCTATATCATACTGAGGACAATTATAAAGATAATATTTCATTAATAATGCCAACACTGGTATATGGGAGTGAAACGTGGACGTAGATAATTAATTAAAGTAGCCGAGTAAATACAGTGAAAATTCGTGCACTGAGAAGAATATGTGGTGAGTCGATGTGTGACAGAGTACGAAATATAATGATTAAGGATGAATGTGAGCTAAAACTGATATGTTAAAAGAGCACGTTAAGTTAATGTGGTTTGGACATATTAAACGGATGAGTGATGAAAGACTAACTAAACAAATTTACAATACAAGCATAATTGGAAATTATGGTAGAAGACGACTGAGAAAAGTATGAATAAAGCATGTGGATTAAATTTTGAAGGAAGAAAAGGTAAGGAGTAAAAGAAACGGAATGAACGGCATGAGAAAGTGTGAAGGAGGCGAAGGAAGTATCTCGTGAAAAGAAAGTTTAACGTTCGGTCTTCTTTATCTATCACAACAAGGAAATTACGTACATATATTTTAAGAGTTAAAGCAAAAAAACTGTCAACGTTTGAGACATTTTATTACAAAAACATAATATTCTGAAGGACTGCCCTCTTGACAGTCTTGATGAAAACTTACTGGATGTGGAGTTTTGAAAAACTGAAGTAATTCTACCTTATGATGCGCAAAGCTATGAATGATCTGGTGCCGCCGTACATGACTGAGTTATGCCTTTGGGACATGTCCTTCGGGATGTGTCCTTTGGGAGATCATTGAGTATTTTAAACTTAACACTATATGAGGGATGCACCTTGAAAATCAGGTGTCCCGTGAGTTACGAGTATATTTGGTCACGCAATTTCGCCAGTCTAATATCGAACTGTCAATTATTATTGGACAAAATTGCAAACTAAATTTGATTCCAGCAAACGATTGAAACGAAAAGAAACCTATTTTGGCGTTTTTCTTTTCGTTTTTAATTTCAGCTACAAACTGTTAAAAATTGCAAAATTATACGAGAGATTCATCTGACTAGGCTGCATTGGCTTGGTACTTGTAAATGCAGCCTTTAGTGATCGATTATGCAGTAGGTGTTGAGAAATATTACGTAATAGGGAATATGGTGTGCTGACTAACCCGAGTGAGTAATGCCGTAATAAATATTCTATAGCTTTTACATGAAATGTAAGCGAATAAATATAAATACATACAAGTATAGGCATTGCCTTAGGATACTTAGGAGACCAGAGAAATGAATAATCGATTCTTGTAAACAGTTATTAACAAATTAGATATCGCATGGATAAGTAAGTTGAGGATTCGTCATGCAGAAGGAGGTTTTAACCTCTTGACAGATTAAGAAAAATAAGTTTAGATGCAATTGACCCGGCAAATATGAATGACTTACTTAAGATTACATATTAACTTCGTTTCTGATATTTTTTGTGAACAATATTATGGATAAACAACTTCAGTTTTCTAAATATCACACTATTAAGGAACACAAGTTTACGCGTCAAAATGTTTTTTTCCTTGAAAATACAAAAGAAAAAAATACTTTATTGATATTATAAAAATAAATATGGAATTTTAATTGGTAAGGTATTAATATTTGCCGGTTCAAATCGCGACTGCAATAAAATTTAAGTTAAACTATATTAGACAATTGAAGAGAATAGTGCTTGCGGTTATATCACATAAGATTAGATAAAAAAAGTTGATACCCCCTTGACATTTTTATGTGACACTTTATTGTACGAGTACAATATGAAGGATTTATTTACAAATGGTCATCTCTTATAACCAACTAAACAATTAATTGTATTTAAAAGTTTTGAGTCCAAGATGAAAGGTTTACATTATTGATGTACAGAAAAATAAAACTTTACTAATGTCAAAAGTAATAAAAACCAAAAAAATTCATCCATGGCCACCCAGGAGAAGGAAAGGGAGATGGGAAAAAACGATCGAAAACCAGGATAATCACGTTATGTCACTGAAAGGAGATGTAATGTTTTCGTATTTACTTTTTGAAACACGTCAACAATAATGCAAATTGTATATCAATTGGTGGTTGATTCCAGAGTCTAACAATACATATAGTATAGTTAAAGATACATAAACACAAAGAGCTGCGAACTGGAAAAGTTAAAATGCAGTCCCTGTTGGAGCGTGACCCTAGTCCGTGATCGGAAAATCGCTGAATATTTTCAACGAGATATGAGTGGGACATTCATGTGTGCACAAAATGCAGTCGCTTATTTAATTAGCAAATATGGATAACTTAGTTGAATACATTTTTTTGTGAAAAACATTATTACTGAAATACATTTCATTTATAAGTTAGTCGAATTCACTTTCTTGTAAAAAAAGTTCTTGTGGTGCTTTCGCCCTATTCAGGCGCTGACCTCCATCACATCATTTGCCCCAATTGGTGACAGTTTTTCGTCATATGGAATGCATGTTCGCTTCCGGATACTTCCTCTAAAAGAGAGCTTTTCTTTCCAAGCTATCGCTCTCTTTCAATGTATCCATTCATTTTTATCATTCTTTAGTATCCACAATATTTATAATTAACATAGTTTTAATTAAAAGGCGACTGTAGAGCACAAATTCGTAAACTTATTATTGTAGATATAGATAATCACTTAGGTAAGGCTCGTGTCAAAGTGACCTCATTTCTTCTTCACAAATTCAATATATAACATTTGTCCTAAATACGTAAGTTAACATGTTCAAGTAACTATTAAAAATAATGGAATTCTTTGTACTTCTAAAACTTAATCTATGACCAAACTAAATAAAATTTAATGACAATGCCACCGGTCACCTTTTGACATTAATGTGTAACACCAGAAAGTCATTTTGAAGGACTTGGGTGCATAAAATCATTATAAGACGTTCATTTAGGTCAACTCAAAAATATGTAAAATAAATCAAACATAAATGATGAAAACAGTCAAAAGAATGTTGGCTATTTTAATCCATTAAATTTTATATGCGAAGCAAGTGTTACGTAATATGAATGCAAGTGATAGAAACTAATTTGTGTGTGTTGCAATGGTGGACAGCTATATAAAGCTAGAATGTGATGGAGTGTCTATTAATCTCAAAGTGCATAATATAAATTTTATGTAATAAACAGATGCTCTAAATTCTTCACCAACTTTACAGGAGAACTACGATGTCCGTTTATATGTGTGAAAATAAATATTACATAGAAAAACACACTCGAAAGAAAATAGATATAAGAAATGAACTGAAAGTGCCATATCGCGCGTAATTTGTAAAATATAATAATTTGATTAAAAAAATAATCGTTGGGGCTTGCTTGCACTTACTGCAAAGGGATAAATGGAGATCTGTACATGTATTTATATAGAATTGTAACAATCTTACATAAATGAAATTATTTTCATAAGAATCATAATGCATTATTAGCGAATTCTACCTTTGTGATAAAAATGATCTTAAAGATTTACCAAAGGTTTCGGTTTTACCTATATGGAATTCCATTTTATATTATCTAACAATAAATGACTGCCCCCTTTCTATCCCGAAGCTCTCTTCAGGTAGAATGAAGTGCCTCGGGATTCTTTCCGCCCGAAGAGAGCATCGAAATTGGAAGGAAAAAAACACGTGTAGGGGAATAAATGTTATCTGTGGAATAACACAGTAATTTATTGCTAAATATTCTAAATTATTTAAGGCATAAATGTGTCGTCAAACCTATTTTTTTATAAATTAAAAAAAGCATATTACTCACGATAAAAAAAAAATTCATTCTATATTATATAGACATTCTACAATTAAGATTAAAATTTGCGACTTGAATATGCAGCTTCGCTATTAAAAAATAATCAAATCAATAAAATGTAAAACAAGAAAATGATAGTAAATCATAAATTTATATATTTCTACTACATTGCCCCGTATTGCATTCGTAACCAGGAATATACGAAGTTTTTTCAATTCTTAAGCCTGTGTTGGATATGAGTGTTTTATTATGAGTGATATGTGTTTATAAGGTAAACGAAAATCATTAAGTAAATTTTACAATATTGTAGAAATAAATGTAAAAATTTAGTCAAATTTATAATCAGGTTCTTTTTTTTCAATGTTTAAATAATATGACTCAAATATAAGCAATGATATTTTCTTGATAAAAAAGGATCAATTGTTTAATAAGATTTAAAATAAGAAATATAAAACGAACATTTCACTCTCAGGTTTATTGTTTTTGTCCAAAATAAAATTTTATGTTTAGAAATGGCCATTATGGGTCTTGTAGTCGATTCTAAGTGTTTGCTTGTATACAGATATTACTTAATGTTTCATCAATGCATCGCCATCAACGCAAAATAAATAAACAAAAAACAAAATTTTGTTAAGTGAGACTAATGAAACGAGATATAAAATAAAAGACGAGGAAAATATAATATATATAAAAATAGTTTAGCTCTAGCTTAAGGGTTACAAAATTTATTTACTATATTTCTTAATTGATTTCTAAAAAAAATATACTCGTATTAATCTTAAATATACAAACTAGTAAATAAAAAAAAACATATTTCAAAATGTATCAAACGTTTCGGCTTTCACTTGGTGGAAATCCATATTTGAATATGTAACAATACATTATTATTAAATATTAAGTAGTTAAGTATTCAAATAGAAAATATATTTTCTTTAAAATAAATTGATTTACATGTGATGGAAAAATCAATCCGAATGTATAAGAACCGTTTTTCGCTAAATTAAAACTGAAACAGAGAGAGTTGTTTATGCCCATACTATACGAGTATATAATCTATATTCATAGTATATGAGTATATAATCTATATTTTATTTTTCGTAAAGATGTTTTAGTTTTTTCAAAAGTTATACAAAGATTGCTTCCATAAAATTAGCATAAAAAACAAAGAAATATTTTTTAAATGCAGGATTTATCATATTAAGAAAAATGGTAACTTAACAATGTCAGAGTTAACAAGTCTTACTGAAAACCTGCGTGATTTTCAGATCTATTATATTTGAGTCTAATCAAAAATATAAAAAAAACATTTGGGTAGAAAAATCTATGTAAGTATATAAATAAAAATTTATTGCCACTTTTAAAATTTAAATTTTCAAATGCTAAAGAGGCAATGCTACATAATTTTTTTATGTATATAATATCTGACTTTGAGATTGACATTTACAACATAAAAGTTAAAGAAAATTTAGAATAATTTCCTTGGATTTCGTGCGGAAATACGTGAAATCACATGCGTGGATTTTGTCATTTCATTTTGTCAAGACAAAAATATATGGTTCAGCATTATATGGATAATTTTATTTCGCAATTATTTATAAGTTTATAAAGAATATAAAATTAATTACAAAAGAATAAAAACAAATAAATGATGTTGAAAACATTAATACTTTTAAAGCATTTAAGAACGCCCACCTAAACCATATAACATTTTTAAATAGATGCATAAAGATTTATATTTGAGTCTGTTTATATTGGCATGACTACAGACTATCTGTGATACTGGAACTGTTTAATAATTTGGCCATTATATGAAAGGGATTGCAGGAAAACTTGGAAGGTTTAAAAGAAAATTAATTCAAAAATGATCGCTGCACAAGAATCCTCTCGAGTATAGAGTCTAGGTGCCCTTGGGATGACTCAATGCCACTAAACAACGTCGACGGATGTGCATTTATCAGCACCTGATATCAGCTGATTTAACTGTATCAGTCAGACGATATAGTTTTATTTATTTCTTGAAATAAAACAGCGAACCTTCACGTTCTCTCACCATTATTTTCCATACGTAACAATCCTAACTCTCATTCAATTCAATATTATTTCAGAGTACGGACGTTCTCTTCAATCGAGCAATGAAACACTTCTTTGCGTACCGACCAAGGCCATACTGTCATTTATCATTAGCCTCGATACAAACACATCACACCTCTTTTAGCTATATGTGCGGTTCACTCGGCACGACTTTGGAACGAATTTCCAAGAGTTATCAGATGTGCACCATCTTTTATCATGTTCAAGAGTCGAAAAAATGTAACATTCATCCTTATTATTCTTAAATTAACTGACTTCCTCTAGTTTTACTATTAAAATTTGGAGATTAGTATTTTTGCGTGATTTTTTTTGCAATAACGGTCATGGATAAAAACAACTTTAATTATTCAAGATAAGCTGGTTAGTTGGAAGAAATGACTGTGAAGCAATAATTTCATCAGATGTACTATGTATGACTATGTAAACAAAATAATATAATAATAATAATTCGTGAACAGAAAAAAATCGAATATTATCTTCACATCTGTTTAATACTATTCATCTTAAGTGCCCCTGAAATTTATGTTTAGGTGGCTACTAAGCACCCGTAAATAAATACACACAAATAGGCATAAAAATGGAAGCAATCTGGAAACTGTAGAATATCGACCCTGTGCATAGTACATTTGTAAACTATGTAGCATATGCATTTGAACTCAGGTAAAATAGATGTTTTCACTGTAGGACAAATTTAAATCCGATATAGCTATGTAGAAAAAATATTACCCACGAGGATTCGTTTAATTATCCTTGCTAGAAAATTATCCAGGGCTGGTTTTAGAATAATATTGAAACAAAACATAAGGTGAAAGCAATATGGATATGTTTTATTAGAGAAGAATGGGGCTAAACAATAGGAAGAAGAAGAAAATAGTAGTTTGATTGAAGATAAACGATATGAATTTTGGCTCCAAAAAGATAATTTGGGCATATCTGAAATTGTATTGATTTATTATGAGAAATTAATTCTTTTTACGGTTTCATAGCAAAAAATATGCGATACCCACGAATTTCGAATTTGTGATATTCGTTTTTATTAAATTCAAGGAGAGTACGGCGCATAATTTAGCCGAGGAGAAATGCCATTTATTTTTGTCAACTGAAAAACAAACAGAAAAATATTATTTCGAATATCAAATTATGATTCAAATGTTCTGTTCTTTGGAATAAAAAAAAATGCTAAAGGTCAGTGACTAATATGTTTTCAGCACGTTAAATTAGCGTGGCATGCCATACATGCATGAGTAATTATTGTAATTAAATATATATATGGAAGCTCCTCCCGATTTCGCATTTATGTAATATTTAAAATAATTTAAATTATTTTTGGAAGTAAACAAAAAAATAACATTAGATTGAAATATCTTATTTACGCGAAGAGATAATGTCAAAATTAGATGAATATAAACTTGAAAAAAAAAGCTCTTACCGAAGAATGAAAAAAATAAACTGGCTTAAAGAAGATTGACTTAATAATGATAGTAAAAAACAAATATAATCTAAGTGGCTCTCGTCTATTTATAAAAAATGGGGTGGCGGGATTTCTTATAATTTTTTTTGAATTAATAAATTAAAGGAAAATTTATGAAGCGTCCTTTTGAGACCAGACTCTTCGAAAGGGCGATATATTCAAATATTATAGTATTATAATGAATTAACAGTTATTATGATATTTGATCGGTTAAAGAATTTTGTTATTTGGAAAGTAAGTTGACAAACGGAAATGTGGTACGAGATGTTTAATGGTGAGTTGTAATAGGAAGTCAATGATACAATAAAAGACCATGTATTCAAACCATGCAATAATCAAGATCTGTCAAAATGATGGTTCACAACTGCGTATTAGTGCCAACAATGATGTATGGGAGTGAAACATGGACCTGAAAAAATGGTAGTAGTTAAGTAAATGCGGTGAACATGTATGCAATGCGAAAAACATATGATATGTTGATGCAACAGAATCAGAAATGAAATTGATTAAGAGAGTTAATAACTGACGAATTAAGTAGGGTGAAAAATAATACATTGAAGTGGGTTGTGCACGTTAAATGGATGGGTGACGAAAGACGGAATGAACTAATTTATAATGTAAGCATAAGTGAGAGTCACGGTAGAAGATGACTGAGCAAAGTATGGTTGGGCCAAGTGAAGGAAATTTTGAGAAACAAAAAGGAAAGGAGGAAGAGAAACAGAAAAAATTATACGTATGTACTGATTAACAGCGCAGAAACACGAATACCGCTATATGACTGTTTTTAACAGTGTTTAAGAAAAAAATGATTTCATTCATACTTGACAGTAAGATGTCGAAGTATTCTTATCTACAAATTAAACCCTTCACAATAATAACGTCAGTGATTTTCGATATATGGGATATTTGTTTTTTTTAGAAAAACTGAAACATGTAAACTATTCATCATGAATGACATATGCCCCACAAGACATCGATGCCGCGATAGATACCATCTCCACCTTCATCCATAATGCTCGTGATGAAAATGTTCCCCTCAAAATTGTCACTCCATACCAAATAACTCTTACTGCTCATATCAAACTCCTTATATCTCTAAAAAAACAAACAATGACAGACCTACAGACGTTCACTAGACAAACGTGACAAAACACTTCTAAACGTCCTCCAAGATGAAATCAAAAAAGAAATCCACCTACTTAAAAACCAGCTATGGCAGAAAAAATTGGCGGCCCTAGAACCGGGTAACGGTACTCTGGCGAGTCGTCAAGGGTATCAAGTGCTCGACCCAAAGCATACTACCTCTGCGCACAGCCTCAGGGTTGGTTGTTTCTGGCATTGACAAGGCTAATGCCTTGGCGGACGTTTACGAGAATACGTACTCAATCACTTGCGACCTTGGAAATGTTCATGTCAACAAAGCTGTCGAGGATACTCTCGCCAGATTTGCTTAATCCCCGACCAACCAAAACGAGGTGCAACTTTGCACCCCGTCTGAAATTGGTCGTATCCTTGACAGCCTTAAACCACGAAAAGCACCCGGTCCCGACAATATACACAATAGCCTTCTTAAACAGTTACCACTCAAAGCGAGGATTTTTCTTACTAAAATAATAAATGCCTCACTCCTTAATGGCTATTTTCCGAGTATTTGGAAAATAGCCAATATTGTTCCTATCCAGAAGCCAAATAAACCTACCAAAATTCCAACTAGCTACATGCCCATCAGCCTTATTCCAGGTCTTGGCAAGATCCTTGAGAGAGTAGTTGCCTCAAGGTCAGTGTTCCATCACGAATCCAATAATACTTTCCCTCATGAGCAATTTGGATTTAGGACAAGACACAACACGGTCCAGCAACTTACTCGTGTCGTGGAAGACGTGTCGATGGGCTTCAATAGGAACAGAAGTACTGGCATGGTACTGCTGGACCTTGAGAAGGCTTTTGATACTGTCTGGCACGATGGCCTTCTCCACAAACTTCTCCTTACTGGCACTCCACTCTATCTTGTGAAACTAGTTCAATCCTACCTTTCCAATAGAAGTTTCACAGTCACCACTCATCATTCTACGTCATCCGCCAGGCCCATCCCTATGGGTGTCCCCCAAGGCAGTATACTTGGACCATGCCTATTTAACATCTACATACACGACATACCTACTCCCCCAAATTGTAAGCTCGCACTCTTTGCTGACGATGCGGCATGCTACGCATCGTCACTCAAGGTGGGTCGAGCTGGTCGCTGTCTTCAGTTGCTCTTGAGATCCTTGAGAAATACTACCAGGACTAGAGGCTCAAAATCAATGACGCTAAAACTGAGGCCATCATGTTCTACCGCAAAATCAAGGAAAGAGTGCCGTCGATGCCCTTATTCATCGGTGGTTGCCTGGTTGAGTGGCAGGACGTGGTTAAATACCTCGGCCTGCACCTCGACCGGCGACTGACGTGGAAAACCCATCTGAATACCATCAGACAGAAGGGTCACAAGGGCATAGGAGCTATCAGTTCGATATTTCATCGACGCAGCTTCCTTTCACCCCAAAATAAGCTCCTCCTCTATAAAACCCTTATTCGTCCTATCTTGACCTATGCTGCACCCGGGTAGTGTGAGCAACACGGATTTGGGGTAGTGTGAGCAACACGGATCACCTGAAACTCCAGAGAATGCAGAACAAGGCATTCACGATATATTTTAACACCCATTCCAAAACAAACCTTACCCGACTTCACGCCGAACAGCGAGAAGAAACCCTACAACACCATATCCTCGCTTGGACCGTGAAGTTCTATAAAAGTCAACAAAATCACAGCAATCCCTTAGTCGCTGCCCTGGGGGTTTACGAAAGTAAATCAGATCTACCTTTCCGTTATAAGCCCAAGCTCCCGAAGCATTATCTGTGGCCTGACTAGTCCACCTACAGTATTAGCTGGGACGACCAAGGTCTGAGTGAGCGTGATGGAATACAAGTAGCCTGAACGAGTGGACTTGTTCTTGCTAAAAAAATAGTTGTAAGAATTGTTATCTAGTTATAAGTAGTATGTAGGTGTTAATTATTTCTAAGAAATCATATATTAAGATTGTAAAAAATAAAATAAAATGACATGTAGGAAAATAAGATTAAGTAAGTTAATAAATTATAACATCTAATTAAGATTAGTTAAGTAATAAATTTGTATATAGGTATAGCCTTGACCAATGTTTGTACAATATTTTACTTTGTTTAATAAAAAAAAAAACATATGTTAATTGGAGATTGGTTGTACATATGATACACATAAATAAAGAAAATATCTGAAAAATAACTTATATGAAAATACCTCTTTTGACAGATTGTTATTTGACTTCCACAAAACATGGAATCGTTGCATAACGTTACTGTTTGATTATCTTAATGTTATGGCATAACATTTTATAAGCATTCAGAAATATGTTTTGTGTTTTTGTCGTTCGGTTTCCATTTTTCAAACAATGATATACTCGTACAATAAATATTGATGGAAATGTTAAATGATTGTCGATAAATGACTATTTGAAATAATGAGAACACAAATATGTCAATAAAAAATGTAGGATTGAAAGGATGTCAAATGTTTCTCGTAATGATTATTGGAAATCATATACATATATGGTATATACTCGTATCATATATATAAAAACGAGTATACTTATTTGTCAAAGGTTTCACATTTAGCTTTATGGAACTCCATATCACACAATATTTAACAAGAAATTACGTTATTCTTCGACTAATTATATTTTTCACCTCTACACGTGTTTCAACCTCATACCTACAAGGTTCTCTTCAGGCGGAATGGTCTCGGTTTGTTACGAGAACAATGTTTAGGTACTCGTACAAGTAGTATTTTTTGCATTTGAAGTGTGTTTGGTCTGTTGACCCAAGAAAAATATTTTTGCAAGAGGTGTTATGTTTTACATTCTTTGGTTATTTATTAATCATCTTTTAATGCCTTTGCGTATATCTAAAGAGTATAAACTCATCATCATGTATACATTTTGCGACATACATATTTAAAATTTCTTTCTTTCCAAGTCTAGCATTTAACCCAGCGGTTTAGTCTATCGTCCTTCCTAAAAGTCAGGATCCTTAATATTTTATCTTCTTCGTTTATGGAATAATGCGTTCATCATGTGACTTTATTCCACTTTGAGGGAGGTATACTGAAGAGTGTGGACAGGTGACAACATTATCTTCGGTTCTATTACATAATCTTTGGGTATATAACTAATAGATTTGTCCCGTCAATCAAATTGCATATTGCACTCTCCATACACGCCAAGCTAGCGACAAACTCACTTTGAACCAGACTGGTATAGTTTTTATGGGATCTTTTAGTATTCGAATCTGAAACCGGCTGGTATGAGATAGGTGTCCTACCACACAAGTTAGAGGTCGTTTTAAATTCTCATGGTATGAAATCAAGTGAAATGTTCTTATAGGTATTTCTCATTCAAGAACGATCCCACGTAAACGTTGCTTGCATTTACATATAAATCAGATAATGTTCTGGGTTAATTTATCTTTTCCCTCGTAATGCATTCAAATCAATTAATATAGCGGTACTTTATAAATGACTTATTTTCCACATTCGTCAATTTAAAAAAAATCTTAAATACAAAAATAACTTAACGAAATCGAAATAAAAGTTTTTTTTATTTAATTCAGCTGTAATTTTGTCGAACTATATAATGAATGAAATATAAAAATAAAACATTTTACTTTGTTTTCCTCCAATATAGGAGTATTTTTAGCATATGACTATGCGTATTTAAACACCCACTGTATGTTATATCTCCTTAAGTGAGTTAATTAAACTAAATGACGTGTTACTTACTCCATAATGTATGTTATACTAAATGTTGTCTGTGGTCGTATAAGGAGTAAACTTAGTAAGTGGCGAAGAGGATACATTTAATTGACTATTTATGATTTTTCTTGTTTTATGCTTTATAGATATCTATGCAGTATTCGATAGAATCTTGCTTTATATAGTAGATAATTCGAAATGTAGTGGAAGAAAACTAAGTTAATAAAAACTTTATTTTTATATGCCATCAAAATGTTTTACAGTAAAATAAGAAATTATTTTGAGCCCTCGAAAGTGATAGGATTTTAGTTCCATTTTATACTATTTGTACCAGTATTACTTTATTTGCAGGCATCAACGTTGCATCACTTTACAGAGTTATTAATAAAACCATAAGCAACACATTCCGATCCTCGGCAAGTAAGTGGGATGAATGAGCAGTCTTCGGGCGACCCCTGACACCATCATTATTGACTTGAACACCCCGGAATCCGACTTGGCGCTTTCTCACGCAGTGGAATGTGTGAATTTAATAACAGGCATCTGGAGTTCACTCAGCAAGCCTAATAGTGATGGACAAACACATACTCTTCATGCAACACATCGTCGTGTGAAGCGCAAACTAGAACATATAATTACCAGTCACTTGACAGAGGAGTGTTTAAGATTTTTTTGTCTGAATAACTAGCTGAAAAATATATACATATTCTTTTTCCTATTTTAGATATAAATTTTTTTAAAAGCAATTTATTTTTCATAAAGTAATCGTATGTTTAGTTTAAATAGTTTAACTCTTTTTATTTTGTACCAGTTTTTCAAGGCACAATACTTTTTAATTTTAATAAAGAAATTTTGTTTTTGAAAGAAATACTTTAAGATCGTTGAATCCTTCAATAACAAGTATCCACAAACTGTAATGAAAAAATAATGTAATTTTAGAAATTACTTTTTGTGGTTATATAAACTAAATAAACTACCCTATTCTTTATCGAAATATCAAATTTTTGCCAATTATTAAGATTATCAAGTTAGCGTTTCAAACAAGATACATAAATCGTCGTTTTTATCATTGATTTGAAAAGTGGAAATATTTTTTGACATTTATATCTAAAATATACGAATAATTTTATTCCATTCAGTGTGCAGAATATTGTAATGCAACACAAGCTGTATTTTTACAAGAGAGACTACAATATAATAGCTATAGTAAAACAAAAAAAAAATACTCGAATACATATGGATGATATAATATATAATACTGGAAAAACAAATTGGATCATAATAAATTAGTAGATAAAAACGTATTTCTAAAATAAAAAAAAAAAATATATATATATATATATATATATATATATATATATATATATATATATATATATATATATATATATATATATATATATATATATATATATATAATATATATTGCTTAAATATTGGTTTCTATATAAAAATTTTATTAATCTGAAATTATTTAATTTACATGACATATTTTTTCTGCGTACATATTTTTTTATATTGTATTCTTCTGTATTTTTAAATAAATATTTATACCATGTCCATAAAATAGTACAGCTACTTAATTTTGTTGATTTTCTGACACATTAATTTTTAGATATTCGGACGAAATTAAACTCCAGTAACACATTTCCTGATGAACGTTCAACGATCATCAACAAGATCGAAGGAAATGTATTGTATATATAATACAGTACATTTCATAAAAATGTATAATATAAACTTAAAAATATTAAAAAAATGGCAACATTACACGCAACGTCTGTCTAAAATGGCGTTATATTGTACTTTTAGGTCAATGATATCTTCATTACGGTAATGTAATTAGACAGACAATATGGATAAAATAAATTAATAAAATAATTACTAATTACGCCAGTCGCTCATGAAAACTTCAACTTTAGGAGGGCACACCCATAGCTGACGCAAATGTTTAGTGAAATAATGGATTTTAAATGCTCAATATCACGTTAACTGCTTTAGGCGGATTACTGCATATAAAAAATGTGTGAACGAACTCTTCTGTTAACTGACGAAAACAAATAAAGTTATTTAAGAATAATACAATAAATAAACTTACTTCAGATGCCGCGAAACTCGGTGAGAATTATAGGAATTTTAAAAAGAATGCACCGATTATGCACAAGAAAATTATTAAGTTGAACAGTGGCAATAAGGAATTTTTCAGTTTGTCACTAGGTCAAGGCAGCTGTTAAACACTGTTTCAAAATTTTCTAAAAAGCTCCATTGACCTACACTACATAATTCTTAAGTCGTAATGCTAATGATATCTTTCCAAAAATTTGGGGCAGCACAGCACTATCGGTGAAAATTTTTTGGTGGATAGAAGTTGTTCATTATTAACATAACATATTGGTACTGCATACCATTTCAAATCTTATTCTTACATATTTTATTGTCGGCCCTTATAAATTATTTCATTTTGGTGGATAGCAGTTGTTCATTATTAACATAACATATTGGTACTGCATACCATTTCAAATCTTATTCTTACATATTTTATTGTCGGCCCTTATAAATTATTTCATTTTGGTGGATAGAAGTTGTTCATTATTAACATAACATATTGGTACTGCATACCATTTCAAATCTTATTCTTACATATTTTATTGTCGGCCCTTATAAATTATTTCATTTCAATAAAAAAAATCTGTTCAATAATATTTAATTACGAAGTGGAACAGAAGTACAAAAAAAAACAACATTTTTGAAGATGTTGTTAATATTGTGCTTAGTATTCAAGAGTTGAAATTTGTAAAGTAAAGAAACTGTTAGAAAGCACGTGAGTGTGTATTGAAGAGTAGAAATTTGTGAATTGAAGAAGCTTTTAGACAACACTTGCAAAATTTAAAAATGAAATAATATTGACCTACTGACTCCAGTACATTACGAGTATTTTCATGCTTCTACTCTCTTTGTCATTCAAGGCCAAATCAACGTTTTAATTATTAGTGGTTTTTTTATGGGTAAAATAAAAAAAATACGGAAATCGGTGGTGTTGTTAAAAAAATATCGTTTGTTGGATTCCTATTATTCAAATCGATAAATCATTTTGATAATCTAGCAATGCAATTTTCTTTAAAAAAAATAAATTATAAATAAATAACAATAGGTCAATAAATAATAAGCTTTGATTTTTGAACATTTAAATGAAGTTTGATATTTATAAAGCTGTATGCGATCGTAAGGATACGCTAAATTGAATCATACATTATTTAATTTGATAGTTATTAATATAAAAAAATGACACCTTATTGAACGACCGTCGAAATTGGAGAAAGGAAATAAATATAAGATCATAAAAAGAACAAGAAAAGTTTTAACGGATTTCAATTATTATCAATAAAATTGTGAGATTCTGGACGGGCACATTTTAATTAAAGGGTAGAGGGAAAATTTGGAACCAAGTGGTGATTCAATCTGTTGAAGATAAAACACGGGATTCCCATAAAACGGATGTAATTAAGCGTTTGTTTGGAGAGCTTTTGCGTGTAGTGCCGCGATAAGAGCGGCTATTTGGCGTGGGCTAATCGTATATAACAATGCCATATTAAAATATCCACGCTCCTTCGCTCCAGCTCCATTCTAATAACCATTTACGTATGATAGGTATATCCAAATTAATGCGGGTCAATATCCTCAATATATATATTTGCGGACACGCCACTGTACACGAATACAGCTCTAGGGTTGTGTTAGCAAATAATTTAAGGGAACGAGTGTAAATAATGGGACCGTCATATTCAAAATTTTATTTTTTATTTTTAACAATTTCGGGTTAGTACGTTAAACATATTTGTAACATATTTAGATATAAAGTTAAATTTTAATAATATAATTCAGAATTAATCCACAAAGGCTGGAAGTGAAAAATATGACATGCCTTCTATTTTATTATTGTATTTAGAGATCGAAGTCATTAAAATGACGCTAACGTTTCATTATATAATTTCTTCGACAGTTTAATTCAGAAGAGGCCTTTATGTTCTCAGACGAACGACACTAAAAAAATAACTGCATACGTAAAATATCTGAGGTAAATGGGCATTTCATGAATATTTAGTCTTATTTTTTATTCCATCTAAGCCCATACAAAACAGCGTGATGTTTTCTCATTTGTCTCAGAATAGGTAAAAGTTGGTATGGTCCTTTTGCATATTTAATACCAAATATGTGACCCAATACTGTGAGGATTGTTACTACCGAACTAAAGCTTTTAGTGGGAAAAATAAATATGAACTACACTTACATAACCAATTCAACATTGAAAAATATAAGTAAGAAATTCTGATTTTAAAATTTTAAGTAAAAAACTCTTGTGAAGAAAAAAAAACGCTGCCATTAGAACACTCAAAAAAGTTTGCGAACAATTTTCAATTAGGAAGGAATCGATTTACATACTATCTCATCTTAGGAATCCGGCTAACGGTTTACTTTATTCTAAACAAGGTCTACAAACAAAAATATTTTGACGATAACCGAAGATAAAAGGGGTCAGAATTTAGAACGCCGAATATTTAGGGGAGTGATAATATTTTTCTAGGAATATTCATGTTTTTGTTATATGAATAAGCACCAAAGCCTAAACCAGATAAAGCGGCAAAATTAATATACTCGTATTTACAGGAAAGGAATTTTGGTCAAAAAATATACATTTTATAACTTGTCTGTAATTTTTTTTTGGAACACTAACTATTCTTCGTTTAATTTAAAGAAACATGTGCAATAAATATGATTTAAAATTTATGGTATTTTTGTCGGATAGGTTAAAAATAATTTGGATTTAATAAAATGCGTCACATGAAAAAATCTTTGTCAAATTTGAATGCTATCTCGCAGTACTGAATACAATAGCAAAACTTAATCAATCAAAAACAGAATTAAATACTGATTCAAATGGAGCATATTTGGATTTAATTTCCTTGCTTATTTTTTCATGTATTTACTTATCGCCATAGGTGATGGCAGAAAAAAGATATTCGTTAATTTTAACGTCTCAACTCTTTTGTACGAATAATTATGTGAAATACATTTACTACTTGACAAATAATCGGATAGTTCCCTTCATCCAATGAAACATTTTGGACATATCTAAAGGTTTGCTGTGTATTTTCAATGTTTTGCATTCATGGTCACATATCGTTGTGCCAAATGCCACCTAGTTAATTTATTTGTGAATATGTTTTGGAAACACCATAAAGTTTATCTACTAAGGGGCAATTCCCAATTTTTATAAGCTTGATGCTATGGTATTTCACTTAATGAGGTTAAAAACGAACGTGTAAGAGCTGTCTCATGTGCACCATCTTTATTCACGTTGTAGAGAAAATTGAAAAAAATGCCATTGCTCAGAATATTCGTTCATCCAAATATAATTTCGTTTTCTTTCGATATTTTTGAACGAATCCCTTTACTCTAGTCCTACCATTATTGTTTAGATATTTGACTTTTCTTCTTGAATTTAAATAATAAAAAAATTCTCATGGATTACAACTTGATGTATCCAAGATAAGGTGGTTGTATGGAAGAAATTGCTGTATAGTCATAAGCTTGTAAGATGTTCCACGTAAAACCATGAACACAATAAAATAAATAAATAAAAACAGGCTGTGCACGATATTACAATAGCATATTTGTATTTCTTCCCATTTTTCTATCCTTTCATGATATATCGTAGTACAAATAACTCAATATGAATAATTTGAAGTTTCCCTCAGTCCTAAATGTCTCCTAACAGCGCAAGTACGTCCGATTATGTGTGTAATCGAATTCAGGATCCGAATCGTGGGGAACCCTTTCCCTTTGTAATGGTTGTGGAATTGTTTTCCCAAAAAACAATTTAGCTATGCAAATACGGGGACGCACTTAAATCAGTTTTGATGTCTTGGCAATCTTTAGGTTTCCCTAATTAGAATCAGTTCGGACTTAAATGCTTAACACAGTTTGTATTTCGTTAAAAACATTTTAACATTGTAAATGTTATATCACCGAAGTTTAAGCGACAGGGGTCTTAGTATTTTTAGGAAATAATCTCTCTTTTGGGGTCCGTTTACTGATTAAAAATGGTCTCGACGTTTTTTTTCAACAATTCCATATAATATTTAGCTACATAATTGGAATTCTAGATATCTGGCAGGGCATATCATAAGGTTGCTGTCAATATATTGTAATAACTAAATCATGTTATAGAGACATCGCATTTTTTAATTCAATTATATTATGCCACCGTATAACGAGTTCATTATATACAGTACAACTTGGTGGATTTATTGCCATGTACAAGTAGCTAACCGAAAATATGTGAAAAGGCGTGTACGTAAAAACAAACCGAAACACTTGATTATTTGGTCATATTCGGGAATCGAATCAGAACCTCGCAGGTGAGAGTCACTACTATTAGATGAAGAAGGTCGTTATATCGTTTTCTTACAAACTTCATACTACCAGATTTATTTTAAACCGATTACCGTTATTGAGTTCAACCGAAGAGGGACCTTAATTTTTATGAGTATTTAAAATTTAAAAAATGCAACGTGAATAATTTCATCACAATTACCTAGGTGCTTCAAATATTGTTTCATCGAGATTTTAACAAACTTGAACTAGTTAAATATGACGGTGGTGAATACTTATGATGATATTCATCATGAATTCCTTAAATGTGCAATCAATAAATTATGGTCGTAATACAACAAAGTTAAACTTACTGACGGATGATGGCGAGAAATAAAAAAAAATCATTTTCAATTAATTTTGCATTTTCGTCTCTCTTTGAAAGGAAATAAAATATTTATTGGTGCAAATCGTAATAAAGTAGCAACAAGCATTTGTATTAAAAACGTGTGGATGAAATATTTGATTTCAGATTATTACAATCGGTCATATGGTGCAACAATATATTGTGATCAAAGTTTACAAAGCATGTGCGAGGTCAATCATGACATACGAAATACTAGTATAGTCTAGAGCAGATACGACAAAACATATGCTAAGAATGATTTAATGATAATTCTGAGTTATTGCAGACAACACACTTAAAAGAGATAGAGCTAGAAACTCTTGTACCTGAGAAGTTTCTGAAGTTGAGGATATTGTGAGATGGAAAAAAAACCGCAGTAGACCCAGCCGAGGTTTCATTGAATAGATGAATAATAACACACGGGTTCTCTACGTGGCCTTATAAAATACCCTTAAAATCATTCATTATTATGAAGACGTCTAAGTGGAAGGAAAGGTGGAGTTAATATCTCAAGAGAGGCAGTCCTGATTATAGCGAACCACAGGTCTAACTTAAAAAGGGTCAATACGCTCGCCAGATGTACCACGCATGTTATACCCATGTACACAAAAAAATTAAATAACTGAATAATATTAAATTATAACACAAGAAAAAAATGTAGGGAATTCATTTAATTCTATGAAACTTATAAGTATATTTTTTGAGGTTGATTCGAATTATGTAGAAAAACAAATTAAAGAGTATTCAGATAGACGTTTTTCTTAATTATTTATATTACGTTCCGCAATTTGAATTGATATTTGAAAAGTTATCACAACTAAATCTGTAGCGATGTTCTTAAACATATAGTATTATAAAGTTGTTAACCACTTTTATATTATGAATTGAAATAAAGTTCTTGAAAAAATAGAATTTCACATTGACATTATTTAAGAACGTAAAAAATAACATCTTTCATAATAACATATTGAAAGTTATTTGACAAGTACTAAATACATATTTCGTCAAATAATGATAAAGCCTTGTGCCGTACTTATAACATCGTATATAAAAACTAATTAATCCATTCTCGTCATAAATGAAATCCATGCCTAATATATTCTAATGAAACTTCTTTATAAATCAAAATAGGGTAAATTGATTGAAAATCATATGAATATTTCATCAATATTTAAAGATATCCCTTAGTTGACGCTTATAGAAAGAACTGCGTCAGTTGTCACAAAATAAGTGAGAAGTTATGAAAAATTGTAGTTATATTCCGAAATAAATATAAAATATATCAATTACATCAACCCTCTTGAAGGCTCTTCGGAATGTAGCGTGTCGATTCTTAGAGTGCTTTAATCGATAGCTTACGGGCATGGATACAGCTATCGGAATTCCTGCCGGTGGAACAACACTTACCATGAGTCATATTGAAGATTTTCGACTACGCACCCACGTGGGTAGACCAAAAAATATTATAATTTCATCAGATGGATGATTGGCGTAGAGCTTTGCATGTGCGGTGGCATTCAATCAATGTCGCACTTGATAGTTTGCCCACTCTAACCCAAAAGGTGTAGAAAGCCCCAATGCCATCGCAGTTGCATTTTTCTGGGCTGATAGGATATATATCTAGTGTTGTCAATACGACTGGATTAAGTAAAATTACCATATTCCGAAATAATTGTACATAGAAGCTACTAGGGGAAGATGGTAGGAAAACCAAGATAGACAATAGACTGAGAGACCGTTTCCAAGAATGCCTAGGATAAATTTACCTGTAGTTGTACCGTGGCAGCGCTGCAGCTTCGATTTCGGTGGATAAAGGGGAGAGAAAAAATGAATTCCATCACAAAATTTATAAATTATTTATTCATTTTTATTTTTTATAAAGCCAACATACACAGGCTAACCCAATTAACTATATATAGCAACAATATACAAAACTTAAAGAGCTATTATATACTGCAGGAAGAAAATAAAAATTAGTAAACAAGAAATATTAGTTAAGTCGAAACAAATAACTCCCATGACTAAGAAAGTTCTAAATGCTTTCTTTAAAAAAATCGGGAATGTTGAAAATGGCAATATACGAGACCTTATTCAAAAGGGTCATCCCGTGACACAGAGGAAGAACACGTGGCAGGTTAGTTCGTCTTATTGTTAGTCGAAATAGTTCAATATTTCTGTACCTCGTTTGTCAGGAACATACAACTTTATCTTTTCCAACATAGGATTAGGTGTAGCTCCCGTCAGCAACTGAAAAATATGAGAACAGACCTACACATCCCTTTTCGCGCTAAGAAGGCAGTATCGCAACATACACAAATAAATATTGTAGAACAGAATCATAGGTAGTAACCGCACTCCCGAAAGTAGAGAAATCTCAAAAATTTCTTTTGGACTTTCTCCACCATTTAAGAGTAACGAATCCTCCGCGGGCCCCACACCATGCTCCAAACTGGAACTTGCAGCATGCTAAAAACTAGCGCATTGTAGAGGGGACCTGAGAACCTCCTCCCTCCCAAATGACTTCGAATCTCGTATTACAAACCCTAGTACTCTATAAGTAGATCCACATATTTCCTCAATATGAGGACCAAATGAGAGCCTACTGTTAAAATGTATACTCAAATCTTTGATGCTTTCTACTCTTTGAATCACAAGACCGTTCAAAGTGTATCGATGATATTTGAAAGTCATTGCTCTGAAAAAAGACGAGTTTTCACTTTGAAACATTAAAATGAAGTCTAATAATGAATCAGTGCACCGTAGGTGTGGCTGATTTCACGAAAGGGTACGATAAAAAAACACTACTATTGTTAACTTCAATCGATAAAAAAAACGATGAACATAGGATTAATAAATCATGAAGCATCACTATTCGTATATAAAAACAATGCTGTGTCGTTAATAAAAAAAATATGTGAGTATATACTGCCCCTTCGATCTAGTGAAGGAAAGAACCTTTATATTGTATTTAAATGCATCATAACGTACCAATCAACAATTCCCGGGACTAACCAACAGATGGCGCCTCTAATAACAAATCCATACCATTCTCAGTAAGTACCAATCTTTAGAAGTTACGTGTCAAACTTTCATGACATTCCGACATTGTGTCATTGAGTTAGTGGTTTTAGTAATGCTAGTTTTGCTATTTTCAAAACAATGGAAAAAACCGAATTTCGTATGTTGATAAAACATTGCTTTTTAATGGGAAAAAATACCGTTCAAACTCAGCGATGGCTTGAAAAGTGTTATCCGGGCTCTGCTTCGTCGAAAACAACCATTTGTCGGTTGTATGCTGATTTCAAACGCCGTCGTACAGACACAAATGATGCTGAACGCTCTGGTCGTCCAAATGAGGCTGTTACACCAGAAAACATAAAAAAACCCTCAAAATCGTGATGGAAAATAGCAAAGTAAAGTTGCGTGAGATAGCTGACACCTTGAAGATATCATTTGGTAGTGTTTACACTATTTTGTGTGAACATTTGGTCATGACAAAGCTTCTATCGAAATGGGTGCCGCGTTTGGTCACAATGGAACGGAAACAACAACGCATCGATAATTCAGACCGCTGTTTGGCACTGTTGACGCGAAATAAACAGGAGTTTTGCGTCGGTATGTGACAATGGATGAAACTTGGATCCACCACTATACTCTGGAATCAAATCGGTCAAATGAGTGGAAAGCAGCCGGTGAAAGTCGTCCGAAGCGACCAAAAACTCAACAGTCGGCCGGGAAGGTTATGGCCTCCGTATTTTGGGATGCGCATGGTATAATATTTATCGATCGCCTTGAAAAGGGAAAACCATCAATAGCGAATATTATATAGCGTTATTAAAGTTTTTGAAGGCAGGAAATGCAAAAAAACGGCCCCATATGAAGAAGAAAAAAGTTCTCTTTTATCAGGACAATGCACCGTATCACAAGTCGATGGTAACGATGCCAAATTGCATGAGTTGAACTTCGAATTGCTTCCGCACCCACCGTATTCTCCAGATTTGGCCCCCAGGAACTATTACCTGTTTGCAGACCTCAAAAAGATGCTCCAGGGAAAGAGATTTGGCTCCAATGAAGAAGTGATTGCCGAAACTAACGCCTATTTTGAAACGAAAGATAAATCGTTCTACACGGCTGGCATATAAAAGTTAGGAAAGCGTTGGAATGAATGTATCGCTCTTGAAAGAGACTATGTTGATGAATAAAGAAGAATTTTGGCCAACAAATGTTGTTTTAGTAGTTAGTCCAGGGAATTATTGATCGATGTGTTACATCATTCAATATATCATATTTTGTGTTTCACTCGTTTCGACTTTGGAAAGATCTTCCTAGTTCAATCAAATGCGTTTCATCCATATATATTTTTTTAAAAAAAGGTATTCTTTATCACAAAATATCTCTCATCCCTAGAGATTTATTGTTAGTTTTTTTGTTACTTTACTCACATTGAGTAGAAAACAGGAATATGGATACCGATAGTAATTTGGAAACAAAAGCTGGTTGATTGGAAGCCACTGATTCAAAGCAATACATTCGACAGATGTATTAGAATGAAAGTGTTAAAATAAAATAAGAGTATGTTAATGAAGTTTTTAAATACATATGCCGTTCTGATGATGATGTTGACTAATCAAACTGGACTTGACAGATTTGGAAAAAAATGTACCATAAAAAATCTTGAAGACGTGATCTAAATGTGAAATGGGTGTGATTTCTTCACATTAAAAAATAAATCGCTTGTGTAGCGCCGATAAAAGTAGAATCATACAATTTTAAGAAAAAAATAAATTAATTTGAATGTTCGTGGCATAACAATATAAATTTATAAATAAAATAAAGGTCAGTAAAACATTAATTGATTACAAAGAAAAAAATAAAATCTCAGGAGATTATTTTACTTAAAAACTACAGTTCAATTTATAACAATTTGCCTTCAACTTGCATCTAAATTTTGTAATAGAGAAAAGAAAAAAAATGGAAAAGGTATTTAAAACGATTAACGAAATAAATTTAAATATCCTTTTTAATTTCTATGATGGTGCAATCAGTAAAAAATATTGTCAAGTTCGTATTACATAAACATATATAATATATTTCATAATTGAAATCTACCAGAGTATTTTACGGTGAATGTACATTTTAATGTTATTATGGTTATGAGATTTATCATCCTCGCTGCTGCATAATGCAACAAGTTGCGTCACTTCTGAAACTAGAAAGTGCAACAGATATGACTGAATTATCTATTTGAAACACTACGATTTAACCGATTCAAACGTAAGAGAATTGAAAATAAGCATACTCGTATTTGCGAAAATAATACGTTAATAGTAGTTTCTTTTCAATTATTGTTTTTCATAAAGTAAATATTTTGTTTGATTATTTTATGCAATATTGATCAATCAATTAATTATGGCGACGTTAAGTGACCTTAGTCACTCCAAGTCTGTTTTTGATTTGTTGTGGCATATTAGCATCTCTCAAAAAGCGTAATTTTAAGATAATCCCCTTTAAGGTTTCTGTGTTCTCAGCCTTCCAAAACTCAAGAGAAAGCTTCGGTGCGACTTTTTTAGCAACTCCGAAGGCGAAAACTGTAAACATGTAAAATGTATAAAAAAACTTCTTTATTGAAATTTACTTAAGTACTCGTATACCCGTCATATCTGAGGAAGGTGTCAAAAAATAAATAAGATATTTATTTTTTGACACTTTTATTAATATTAATACAGTTAAATGATTTTACCAAAGTCAAATAAAAACAGTAACTTAAAAGCATACACATAGATAATTTTTACTAATGCGTAATTTATATGACTTTGAGAGTAATATAATAGTTAATAACTGACTACAAAATATCACAGAGAGGACCTTACCAATTACAGTTTTACTCCTTTGTTTCATACTGTCAACCAAAAAGATTCAGGCATTCTGATCGTTCCTCTACAAAATAAATAAGTTGAAGAAAAATATAAACGATGGAAAAAATCTTTCTAATTAATCTAAATCGTGCTTAAACATCGTTTTCTGATATTGTATTCCATATAAGATAGGAATTTCCAACACATTTCTTTTGTAGTAGGGTGGGCGCCATAGAAATATTAACCTTATCTTCGGAGTTAATGATTTATTTATTATAATGAAATATTTCCATCTTTATCCACCTCCCCTCTTTTAGAAAATGTCGAGAGAAAACTTACATTATGAACAACTTGAACTATAAATTATGTAAATTTTGGCGTATTTGTTTAAAACGAATTTTAATCAACCTTAAATTCGAGGAGACATTCTTCTCCACCTGTTTTTAACACTGTCACTTGAAATTGAAAAGAGATAGCGAGATGAGCGAGAACTTAGCAAAAAACGTTTTGTGCAGTTTTGACGGTACAATTTTTTTCGTTCTTGTACGAATAAACTATTGTTGAATAAGAGTTTAAAAAAAACATAATTTTTTATTATTTAAAAAAATATTCAATATTAAAAAACCTTTCGTTTTCAATGCGATCTGTTCTGCAGATTTAATGAAATAAGAAAACGTATCGATGCTTAGGAAAGTCTGTGGTAAATGAACGGAACAAATTTGAAAGGAATAAAAATGTTCAGTTTTCATAACATTAAATTTACCATAACAAAACTTTGTTCATTTCGATATGAATACGTTGTATTTTAAGATAAGAATTTATTTGTTTAGAATATAATAAACGCAGAAAGTTCGAGTTGATTACAAAAGTTTGAAGGCGGGGCGTGGTTTACCCACAATCGCGGCTAACTGCTTGAATATTTCTTATGAATTGAACCGAGACATTTTAATAATGCGACTCTAAGTAGATCCGCATATCCGGCCCAGTTTCCTCGGACATAACGGAGAACCAAATCTCGGTAGGAATTCGATAACCGATAACCGGATACAGATATTGTATTGTTGAAAGAGGAAATTTAATGCATACTACAAAAATGAAAGGTAAAACAAATCTTTGGGAAACTTATCTTCGGAAATGAAAGCTGTTTATAGCAGATAAATAAGTCTTGGTAGTATATTTTATAGAAAATTTTCCGAAGATATTTGCTGTAATACAAATACAGATTTTAATGATAAAAATAATCTTGTTCCAAATTTCCTCAATTGACTTTTTTTAGTATAGTGTATTTTCAGAATGCAAGATGACTTAACTTGATGTAAATGGACCATTTAAATACTCAAGACTAATTTCAAAATAATATTGCAGGTTATTTTAAAGTTGTATTCAAAGAAAAAAATCTAAATATGCGATGCGATTTTTCAGCCACAGATAATCAGAACAATATTCATTTCAGATGAAGATGTAACAAAATATCCTAATCCTACTGCGTGTTCTCTGTGTGCTTTATTGCTTGTTCATTTTGTTGGTATGATCACATTTGTTTTATTTCGAACATTGATAGGAAAAAAATGTATATCAAAGGTTAATTTGCATGAAAAACATGCTCAAAATTTGAATTGAATATATGGTATATGGTGTATGCTGCATTTGAAAAATGCGAAGATTTCGTATTCATTGTATGGTCTTTAAATTAAAATAATTTTATGAGTAGGTAGTTTATCGGTCATTATTTATGGTTAAAAAGTCGTATCTTTCATAAATAAAAAAATTTATTGTCAAATTTCAAAATGTAATACGAGATCAAAAAACTTCTTTAATCGATCGAACTATTTACAAAGCGTAAAATGATAGAAGAAAGGAAACTTAGACGAAGAAAACAATATAAATTGAGAGGATTGTTTCAAGAATTCATAAAATGAATCTCATCAAAATGCGTAATAGAGATATTAACATTCATATTGTTAAATGAACATAATTGCATTTTTACGAGATCATGAAGGAAAAATATTTGTAAATTTAATTTGAATTTTTTTCCTTTATTTTTCGAGTCGTGTGTTTTTATCAATAAAGTTCAAATCTAGTGTTTTTATAAATAAAATATATAACATATGTTAAATAATTTCCTCAGAAATTTTAATAACTAAAATTACTGAGTGTAGCGATAGGAAAGAAAGTAAATGACACTCTAAAACATTTGTGCTCGAACTGGACAGTATCAAAATCTGCTAAGATGATAGTCCACAACAACATTTTACTACCAACTTTAATGTATAGAAGTAAAACGTGGACGTGGAAAAAAGGCTGAAAGGAGCCGAATACATGCTGTAGAAATGCGTGCACTGAGAAGAATACATGAGGTGACAAGGTGTAACAGAATACGAAATGAAAAGATAACGGATTAATGTAAATTTAAGGCTGATATGTTTATCAAGATGAAGAAGAGCAAACTGAGATGCTTTGGGCATGTATAACGAATGAATGAAGAAATATTAACAAAATAAAAATACATTGCAAATGTGAGTGGAAGGCGTGGTAGAGGAACACCAAGAAACATACGGTTGGATTAAGTGAATAAAATTTTGAAAGTAAGAAACGTGGGAAGTCAAAGGAACTGTAGGAGTCATATAAGGTGTATGGATATAAGAATGGCGAAAAATGTATGTTGAAATTGGAAAATTTGGCGCTATGTCCTCTCGGCCTACATCGACAGGGAAATGGCGTGATGATATGTATCGAAACAAGCGTGAAGGATTTTAATGGCTTAATTTTTTGAAGCTCATTGACGACATTATTGACATTTCCTACACAGAAACATATAATCACGTATTTTTTTTTATTAATTTATTTCTAACTAGTTATTTCATGATATGATTTGACAGAGAATCGTATAACACTTAATCAAGGTTTTGTGTTTGAATACTGGATGAACATTAGTGTAAAATATTGACAGTAGTCATTTGAAAGTCTTTTATACTATATTTAAAAATATTTTTTTGAACATCAACAATATCAGGCAAATATATGTTTCTTGTACATACTATATTTCACTGTTTGTGGCAAAGATCAGGTCTCTGTTCTTGTGGGCGTATGCGGCGTGCATTAAATGGTTTGTCAATTGGCTGTTTTATGACCAAATGTTTCAGAAATATAACTGAATTCATCCAGTTTACTGCGACGGATACTGGGAACTAGATGGAATAAATGATCCTATATAGCATGCTAGCTTCACTTTGTTCATATACTCGTATAGTCTTGATTACACTGAATTTGTATGAATGCTCATCTCAGAAATATGTACGCCAATTCGAACTTTGCCCAACTTCCAATTCCGTCTCAACTAACGCGACTGATTACAATCAACTATGTTAGTTAGTTAATACGAGTATTTATAGGTTGAACAATAATCTAAATAAACATTAATGTGTAAACGATAGGTTGAAAAGGGGAGCATTAAATATAAATCCAGAGCTAGGAAACCATTTGCTCTTTTGTTAATCTCTCTTGAAGCAGAGAAAATGCATTTTTAGGGATGTTTTGATAATTCATAACATGGCTTTTATATTTCCTAAATAATTAAGTTTAAGCCGAAACTTTTGATATATTCATAACGCAATTCATACAATATGTGTTAAATAAAGTGGAGACACGCAATGATATACCGAAATATACAAGGTATAGTCAGTTCCATATGTTTGCGTGTCGACCAGATAATCTGAGGAACTTCTGCCATCTGATACTTTTCATTTAATATCTGGACAGTTCCACGGCTTTCGGAGTGGTATCAGGGACATCACAGAAGACACTCCACAATTTGCGGCCAATGTCTTTTATATCTCAGTCATGGAAACAAAATATGAAAAACCTTTTAAAGTAATTCAAATAAAACATTTAAAAGTTAAAGGTGCCCGTATAATTTATTTCTAAATTTCCTTTTTCCTAAATTTAAAAGAACGAGTTTCACTTTCAATTTAGAAATAAAATTCAATGATCTGACTTGAATAATTTAGTTCTTTTAAATTATAAGTGGTCGGTTTTTGTTCTTATAACCATTTTCATTTCCAACTGATATTGTATTAAAAAATTAAGACTTTTTCTTTCAAAATACTGGGTTACAAAATATAGCGAGGTTATGTAATAGATAGTGAGGAAGAGGTAGACAAAAGATATCGTTATCATATAAAATTATAGACTGTAACGTAAGAAATAGGAGAAACTGTAAAATGTTGAAGAGATAACATCTGTGTATGTTGAGAGAAAGGCGTGGAGATTTGTTATCTGTGCTACATGGGGTGATTGTATGTGTGTGTGTATATGTCTTCCCTTCACGCCGTATCTACAGCATTTTCAACATTTCTTTAGAAGAGTGTAGAAGTTACGCATTTGAATCTGCAATAAAATAATTCTAGATTTCTAAGGTTTCTATGGACCTCAATGATGTGCGAAGAGGTCATAAAAGTTCAAGATTTCCAAGAACTCAAATGTTTTTGCAGCATAAGTAATAATCAAGTTTGAATCAAAATTATTCAACAATGAATCAAATTAAAAACACTTTATAGTTTTCCAACTGAGAATTCTGGGTGGCACTTTATGAAACAGAGGGTGATCCAATAAGAGTTTATTTAATTTGATAATAATTTTTACGTATAAATTCGAACCAGCATCTAAAAATTCAACCATTCTGAAGATGTTAATTGAAATAAGGTAAGTTTCTCATTTTTGTAAGAGCAAAAATAACTGTTTGAAAAAATAAAAGAGGAATCAAAAATATCAAAACAGAAATATCAATGCAATAAATAAATAACAAGTTATAACCCAATATAAGCAAAACATGACCGGAATTGTGTCATCAGCATTTGACTTAAAAGTAAAACTGGACGTTTTTGACGCAAGGCTGAATCGCTGGAAAGTGAGCAATACGCAATTGTTTGACACAGATACCATTGCTAGTGGTGACAAGACAACGGAAAATGCCGTTAGGTGTGCTGGCACGGCGCGGCGCGTCCTACGTGTTCAGACATTGTGATCATGTTGTCATTAATCTACAGTTCACAGCTCTGAAGGGATAAGAACGTAACAATATTATTATTATTGTCTTTTCCTTTTCTTATTTCACCCACTAAGTCGGCTTGGCTTGGCCAGCCTAGTTAACATATAAAACGCTAGGATGCTTTATCTACAGTCTTTTGAGAAACCCAGGCACTCCTCAGGTTCCTCTCCATGTTTGGCCGTTAGGTATATTTTGGCTTACCTCTTCATTTCTGGTATGCAACGAAATTATACAAATTAATAAAGATAAAATGAAGATTGATTTGATTCATTTTTTTCAGGACAGTGAATAGAAATACTGTATTCGGAGCTTGTCATCGTATGCGAGGGCAATACTACCGCACTATTTTTATTTTGGGTGTGAAAAACAAGCAACCTATCAACTAGGACAATAATGTTTTAGTCCATCGAAAAATAGTAAGTAACATATTTTTCGATGAATGAAAATAGTATTTCAAGTTAATATAATATATCAATATATTGTTTGACCAGACATTCATTGACCGTTGGATGATAATTACCAAAAAATAAACTGTTGAAATTTTGCACTTACTAATTTGTGTCAGAAATCCGTCGATTTTATCTCAGAAGACCTATTTATACCGAATTTGAGCAGAAAATATTTACTTCATTGAAATTTAAGTTATTGTAATCATAAAAAAAATCGAAATTTGTAGTCCTAAATGAATTTAATACAGAAAAGTAAAAAAATAGCCTTGATAAAGATAAAATGCGATATGATCAACATGAGAGAATATACGAATATATGTTAAAATTATTGTGAACTCGATTTTCAATCTCCCGTTCAACGTTATTTGTGTACAACGTTATTTAGCATCGCTTCAAAACACAGAGGTAAACATGTGATTACTCAATGTGCACCGTTGGCTGAGGAAATATATCGCTGCCGAATTTTATTTAAATACGAGTTTAAACGAAAACATCAACTGCCGTTTGAATAAAAATAATCTATAAGCTCCTTTTTTATGCAAATACAGTTAAATTTACTAAACAAAATAAAGCTTTACCGTCAGATGAATATCACATTGACTGTTTTGTATATCACATTGAACTTTGGAAAATACTCTCTCTACTCCCGACGCTCAGGTGTCCATTCTCCACATCATACTTATACATTTTTCTTAGGCGACCTCTTCGTTTTTTCCTGTTAACCTCCAGCCCATGCAACGATCAGCTGACATACTAAGTAAGAATACGAAATCAAATACGAGCATAATACCTAGATCTGGACCTTTGATGTTTTTTTTGTCTTTCAAAGGCGACATATTTTTATTTTTTCTGCTGTGCAAAAAAAAAGTCACTTCAAAAATACGTTAAATTTAAAATAGTATAGCGCGTTATCTCAGGCAGTGCACAACAAACTAAAATCGCGAATATTAAATGTGTTAGTGAGGTCTCGATGAATAAATTTTAACAATTATGTAGTAAAACGTGTGAGTTAAACAGTGAAAAAAAAACTGAATCTGGAAGAAGAGATCGAAAGAAGAGCAGCGAACAGGGTGAGTCTTTTAAAATTATATACAACTGAACTAATATATGTACGAGTGTATCATGTACAAACTAACATATTCAATTAGTGATTATCTAGTAAATGTAAATCTCCATACCTAGCTAGACATAGTAAACATCTACCAATATTCTTGCCTCGTCATACAAGTCAAAGTTACCGTAAACACCGGGTTCGAATCCCAGGACCGGAAATATTAGACAAATAGCACACATTAAATCAATTATCAATATATGCAATCTCTTATGCAATACTTGAAAAAAAAAATTAAATAAATTGTTTTCTTTCTCTCCCCTAATAAACTAGCCTCTCATCTAGCCTTCAAAAGGAGCGGAAAAATCTTATATACATGTGTACTAATCCAATTCCTTTCTAGACCTCCTTTACTTTGCCAAGTGTGGGAGGTGTCAAAACATTTTTGCTAGACAAATCACACTAGGCGAAACAAACAAAATGACTGTCTTTATACAAAATCAGGCCTCACCCTCATTCTCCGTATTGACCACGCCATCTGTGTCAGGGGGAAATAATGCGCGGAGGGGATTCTATCCCATACCAAATAACACAGTCAACCCACTACATTCATGCAAACTGTCTGTAGCCACCTTTAACTGCAGATCGCTTAGAGGAGAAGACCGACTACTTACACTGGAAGAAGAACTCACAAAGATCAAATGGGACGTTGTGGGACTAAGTGAAGTAAGAAGACCGGGAGAAGAACTCATCGAGAGACCAAACGGAAATAGCCTATATTACTCAGGAACTAAATCAGGTAAACTTAGTGGAGTAGGGTTAATGGTAAGTAAGAAACTAAAAACGAATATTGTCGGGTTTACAGCAACATCAGACAGAATGGCAATGCTGACAATTAAAATTAATAAAAGATACAACCTTCAAATTATTCAAGTCTACGCACCCACAACAAGCCACAATGACGAAGAAATTGAAAAATTCTACGATGATCTTAGGAATCTAAATGGAAAAAAGAAAAACCACTTTACAATTATCATGGGAGACTTTAACGCAAAAATTGGACAAACCAGAGAAGATGAAGAGTACACGGGTAATTTTGGCTACGGGGAAAGAAACGAAAGAGGAAACCGAATGATAGAATTTTCGCAAGCGGAAAAAATGTACGTATCAAATACGCTCTTTAAAAAGAGATCACAAAGAAGGTGGACGTGGAGAGGGCCAAATGGCACATTAAACGAAATATACTACATACTGGTTAATGATAAAAGAATGATTGAAGACTGTAAGGTAATTAACAGATTCAACACGGGAAGTGACCACAGACTTGTACAGTCCACCATCAAAATAAACACAAAAATGGAGAAATATAAACTTATCAAGAGCCAAAAGACAAGAATAAATATAGAAGCACTGCTCTCAAATAAAAGAGAAGAGTTCCGTTGCCAAACAAAATGCCAACTCCAAGCTCATATGAGAGAAGGAAACCGAGAAAATATAGAATTATGGAGTGAAACTATAATGGACGAAATAAAAGAAATCGCATTTAATGTGGGGGGAAAACCCCAAAAACCCAGAGACTCAAAAATTTCAGATGACACAAAACAACTCACGACAAAAAGAAGGGATTTCAAAAAAGACGATAGTATACAACAATCAATCGAATATACCGAACTATGCAAAACAGTAAGGAAAAAGGTAAAAGAAGACATAAGAAAATATAACTTAAACCTAATACAAAAGACAATAGAGCAGAACCGAAGCTACAAAAGAACCTCCCAAATGCTAAGCGACGGAAACAAACAAATAACGGCCCTGCTCAAAAAGGATAACAGCAAAACCGAAAATCGGGAAGAAATCATAAAGCGAGTCCACGAATTCTACTCAGAACTCGTGGACTCAAGACATTGAAAACACGAGAGATAGACCGAACAACCAAACAAATGATCAGGTTCCTGAAGTTCTTATTAGAGAAGTTGAAAAAAACATAAATAGTATGAAAAACGGAAAATCGGCAGGAGATGACGGCATAACAATAGAAATTCTTAAGGCAGCAGGAGATGAAATATATCCCATCTTAGCAAAAATAATGACACACTGCATTAACAACGGGAAAATTCCCACAAAATGGAACACAGCAAAAGTGATTCTCCTTCATAAGAAAGGAGACAAAAACGACTTAAAGAACTATAGACCCATCAGTCTCATGCCAATCATTTACAAAGTATTTACAAAAAATAATAACAACTAGAATACAAAAACAGCTAGAC
>OX463845.1:19385681-19431031 GCA_949825065.1 Odontocerum albicorne
GTATGGATACAATTAGGAATTACAATGCCATTATTTAAACATGTAGAAACATTAATTTGTCAATTAAGTTATTGTCACTATGGTGGTTGTTTAAATTCAAAGGAAATCTGAAAAAAATGTCTTGTTAAGTCTCTTAAAAACACACGTGAACTTTTTAAATTTGGAAATGCAACCACTTAAATTATTTTTTTCAATAATGCTTCAAAATTGCCAAAAAAAAACCAAAAACGGCTATAATATCTCAAAAGGAAAACAAATAAAATCAAACACTTAAAAATATTTGAGAATACAATGATTCGTATGTTTACAATATTTTGAATATATATGATATAATAAATAATCGACTTCATTAAAGATAAGTCCAAATCAAAAGATACTTTATTTGTTGAGCAACAACATATAGACAAAAAGTGAAATGAATGACTATACTTCTAGTGAGAGTACTGTCATACAGGTGTTTGCTATTTTTATCTCGGGAAATGATTGCTTAAATGAGGACTTAAAAGAAATCTAAACACTTTCTCTCAGCTAAGAGCGTGTTTTCGATCGGCGGCAAGGCCGTGCCATGAATTCAACCGCGCAATTCCTGTCGATGTTGTCTGTTACACAACGTCCAATAGTCATTCGGCGCAAATTTGACTAGATAATGACACCAGTTTCCAAAACATACCGTCTGACATGTGTATCAATTATCACCGAGCAGCTTAACAAGTTAAGTTAAGTGAAAGATGAATGTTGTCCATATTCGCCAAGGCAGCTCGCTAGTATCTAGGTCAAAAGATGATGCCCCCCCCCACATAGCAGATCCGTTGCTTCTGCACGAACCGTTGCATAATTAACGGGTCAAATGTAAAATCCGCGTGAACACTAATCCCAAAGCATTTCGTGTGCAATTTGTTAATGTACTGTCGGCATACGAGTATCGGGATGAGCCAACGATATGTTGCGCTCGATAATAAATCTATCTGCGCGATATCAGACGCAAAAGAAATCAGATTGCCAAACGCGTTTCCGTAACGTCCGCAAGTGTAAAGAGACAAGTACGAGTATTTAGGACACCGTGAAACGTTCTCAAGTTTAGACATTACTTTGTAAAATTTCATCAGCCCAGCTGAAACAATTAAATGATCAATGCTACGAAAGAAATCGAGGCCAAGTTAACAGGATTGTGACTGAACAGCGTTGTGTTTGTTTATATTTTCTGTGTCCGTCACAGTCTGCGGTTGAGCGGTTAAATGCTTTGGCTCTAATCGGCCTTCCGAGAACAGTTAAATAGGGGAGATATCACAATAAAAGCAATAAACAATCATAACTCGTTCAAATGTTTACATATTTGGTTAGTGAAATTATCACGTTTTCTTTTCCTGAGGCTTTTTTCGTAATATCTTCTTTTCAGTTAAAAGCGAAACCTGTTAACTTATGAAAGGATTTTAAAGTGTCGTCAACGCTTCATGTAGTCGGTTCAAAGTCAGTTTGCACAAAATATGGAATGATTGACATAATCAGTTATGTGATTATTTGAAATTTATTTGCTAACAAATACGGGATAAAATATTTAAAATTGTTATTTTAATATTAACCAAGAAGTAAAAGGAATAGAAAGTTGAAAATAATCGGTATTATATGAATATAATTTAATATTTTTAATTATACTCCCAAGTATGACGACTGACTGTTAATATTGTTACGGCATGATGCAAAGCACGACATATTACGTCGGTTATTTTTATTGTGGACATATGAAGAAACTAGACATTTATTCATTCATAGGAAACCGATGCCAATCTAGCTGAACACGGCATGTAACCATTTCTGCGATAGTGAAATCATCTCATTTCATTAAGTCATTTACGCAGAAATGTGCTGACGACGCTTTCGGCCCATTGTCGGTACGGGTTTACTCTTCCTGAGCGGTAAACTATTGTTAATCACCGCTTCAACTTGCTTGCGCCTTGGGCAGTGGCGGCTAATTCAAAATAATTGCGGGGTTGCTACAGTCCAAAACAAAATCGTCAATAATAATTATAAAAGGACAAGCAAGGCGCAAAACGACAACTCACTTTATATAGTTTTAGAAATATACTGTCCAAGTATCAATTGGAAAAGACGTTTCTTGAGACATTAACACCCGTTTAAGGAAGCTATTGTTTCTAAGGTATATTTTCATTCTTCCTTTTAGACATAAGCTGATTACATTATGTTGTTTCAATGTTGGATATAATCCTCTACATATATTGTCTCCATTTGGTCCTATTCTGCACCCAGCATCTTTACAGAGGCCGTGACAATGCCTTTAAAATCATCCTAACAACGAGTCTTCGGTCTGCCATCATAAACGTTATAAGATACAATTATTATGAAATTTAATGTGTCACACCAAAGTTATTAATGGCAAACAAGTGTGATTCTAGACATTTTCTCAGTAAACTGAATGATGTTTATTCCAGAAATAGTAATAAGAACTATTTTTTTCACAAAATAGTTTGGGTTCTGCCTGACGAAATGCATAAAAGCGAAGAGTTAGATTTATTTTGAAAAAAGAGCACCTAGAAACGGAAAAGTCTTACCAAAGAAATTCAAATAAGAATAATTAAGAGGATGAAATAAACTAAAAGCGTAAGACTTCAGTTAGTAAATATTCAAATAGAAGTCGATTTACGTATTGGTCAAATAAGCTTGACGAAATACTCGTAATAAAAAAGTAGAACAAAATAAGTTTATATAAAATTGGCATTAATTACTGTGACAAGAAAAGAAAATACAGAAATATCTGATTTTCGTAATCATAGATCATCATTTTATGAACCATTTGAAAAACAAGAAACCAAAATTGAAATTGCTAAAAAAAGCGTCAAATTGTAATTACGAAGGGAGGTCAATAAATTCTCGGAATGAAGGGGTTAAGGGAAGGGGCAGTAATGAACATGCGCATGTTCCGATAATATGACTCATTATTAGTATATTTACCAAGTTTTAGTCTAATTTTGACAGTATTGTTTAAGATATCGCCCGGAGAGTATGTCAAACGTTAATGACATCCCAAGTATGGAAACAATATTGAGTATCGGGCCGTCTTTAAGTTTCTCACAAACCAAGGAAAAACACTTCAATTGGTAGAGATGTTAGATGTTTACGGGGACTATAAAAGTTATAGTTTACTTTTGATGTATACGACTATTCCCAGATTGAGAAAATGGTACAGTTTTCATGCAGTTTAAACTGCACAAATTCAATTTGATCCGTCGGTACGTCTTGTTTAAAAATATTTTTTTCTGGAATTAAAGCCGCTACTGTGTTCCGGAGGTGACATACATTCATAGGTACAAAAATACCTCTGGGCTGTGTCATTTTTGCCAAGGCGGTGCGGCGATTGTGCAAAACGTCATATACGGCGTGGGCACCATAACTCGGAGCGTTCACCATTTTCTAATCTTTTTCGCGACCAATGACACCCCCCCCCCCTCTCTCCTGGACAAAAGGAACGGCACTGAGCTGATCGCCTTTCCTATCTTGCGTCTGTGGTCTGCGTGCATTCGCTCTCGAGTAATAAAATAATAGTTATATTATATATTGGCTGTACACTTTTATATGTTTACTTCAATTATATCGGTGTAATAAATCCCACAAAGTATGAAATTATGCAATTGAAGTGAATGTTCAGAGAAGGTCGTATTAATATAAGGCATTGATAGGGAAAATTACTAAAAATGTATAAGAAATGATCAAACAAAAAATTATTGATTCCTGCCTTCAAAATGAAATTGCGTGAATTTAAATGAAAACTGTGTTTTACATGAAGTAAAACACATTTTCCCTTTTATAATGGCTAAAACTGCAAAACGCCGACCCAAAAAGAAGATAACGAATAAATGATTTTTTTCTCTGTCGAGATTTATATTTTTGAACAGCGTACTTTTGTTGCTAGTTGTTTCCAAGAGCTGCAAAATAGTATCTACAAACCACTACTTATATAAATAGTATCTTCAAACCACTACCTATATAAATAGTATCTTCAAACCATTACCATCAAACCACTACCTTTAAACCACTATCTTCAAACCACTATTATGTATTTTGACTGAATACCAAATAAAGGGGTGGAGAGGCACATCAAACCTCAGTGGATGAACTTTGTCTATAGCCACATTACCACCTAGTTCTAGACTAGAGGAATTGGGAGAACCAAGAATCAAATAGCAAAATGGAAAATAATACGTAATAGGTCAAAATGAGAAATAATACGTAATGCCTATTTATCCGCGGCGAGGGATAGCCAATGTGATTCTGCAGTGCCCGAGACGTCCGGTGATTTTTACTGAGGAGGACTTGATTCGTGGAACACCTAGTGCTGAACACGTGACAATAATTCTGGGCGGAAATAATTAAGTGCATTTTACACAATAAAAATAAACTTAATACATATTAAAAATTAAACTTTAAATTAATTGGTCTCACTGTAGCAATATTCTTCTTCGATAAAAAGTTATTATTTCATTGGCACAGAGTTGGCTCCATCACCTAAGAAACCATATCTCAAATAATACTCCATCGGAAAGTTTAAATAGTGTCTAATGGATAAGATACTGACTCAGTTTGAGAAATTGGTTGAAAGGGAGAAATTTGACTACAAGGCGGGAGACCGAATATTGTTATGGACATAATGCGAGTAACTCTCTACCACGTCACGACCACGTTCAGTGGACAGCTTATTACATAGATAAAAGAGCATTGGTTGAAAGGGAGAAATTCGAGTAGAAGGCGGGAGACCGAATATTATTATGGAAATAATACGAGTAACTGCCACGGTCACGTTCAGTGGACAGTTCACTACATAGATGAAAGAGCATTGGTTGAAAGGGAGAAATTTGAGTACAAGGCGGGAGACCGAATATTGTTATGGACATAATACGAGTAACTCTACACGTCACGACCACGTTCAGTGGACAGTTTATTACATACTCGTAGATAAAAGAGCATTATTTGAAAGGGAGAAATTCGTGTAGAAGGCGGAGACCGAATATTATTATGGAAATAATACGAGTAACTGCCACGGTCACGTTCAGTGGACAGTTCACTACATAGATGAAAGAGCATTGGTTGAAAGGGAGAAATTTGAGTACAAGGCGGGAGACCGAATATTGTTATGGACATAATACGAGTAACTCTACACGTCACGACCACGTTCAGTGGACAGTTTATTACATACTCGTAGATAAAAGAGCATTAGTTGAAAGGGAGAAATTCGAGTAGAAGGCGGGAGACCGAATATTATTATGGAAATAATACGAGTAACTGCCATGGTCACGTTCAGTGGACAGTTCACTACATAGATGACAGAGCATACGAGTATTTGCAAAAAGGGACATTAATTACGGTTCAAATTTTGAACAATTTACAAAAGTAAGAAAACATATTTTTAGTGCAAGTTCACTACTTATTAAGTTTGTTTGCAAATATAACATCATTCAATTATTTTTATTATACACATTTTCGAAAATTTATATTTATTTATTTTGACAAAAACGAAATATGAAATTCTAAATTTAAATAAAAACACGCTGTTTTGTGTTGTGCTAAAAACGAAAACCTTATTGTTATATTATAGATACACATTGAAAAATGAATTGATAGCACTTTTGCAAAATATAAAATGGTTTTTTTAATCAAGACCGAGTTCGACAGTATTGAAGCCTCAACAACAAATAAAACTTCATAACACAATCGGATGTACGAGTATTCATGGGATATCTCAAAATCTTATTGAGACATCCCATGACTACATCCGATTATGTGTTTTATGAGTCTAAATATTGTGGTCGAACACCCCACCTCTACAGATCATCGATCTAAAGATTAATAAATAAATTTTTTCTCAACTTTTTACTAAGAAGGTCTTTAAAAAGTGATGACTTCTTATTTTCGTAATTAATGGAAAATCTTTAAATTCATACAGCTATTCATTTAAGGAAAATGAATGATTAATCAAAAAGAATTTCAAAAATACATCAAAGGAATAAACTTTGATCATACGGATTTGATCTCATAAACTATACATTTAAACTATCAACATTCCGCATGTGTATAGAAAAAAGTTGTGATCATGTCCTAAAACTATTTCTTCGCGTATGTTACTCCGACCACGGTAATCGAATGTTGTGTGACATTTGCACAACATTTAAACAATAATAATAGCTGAGAATGTTGAGCAAAAGCTGAGAGCTTTACGGACTTTCTCCACGGAAGGACGGATGGAGGCTTGTGATACAATAACACTTACGGAGCTGACGCAACTAGCGAGACCTACATTTCGTTCGTGTTCATTTCCAGGTATATTTGTTAATGGCTCTGTTTTCATTTAAGTGAGAGTGGATTATTGCTCTAGAAATAATCAGAGTTCTCTGCGGTACCACGAGAATAATAATAATGCCACAATAAATGTGCAAGCGACCTGGTTAATTAAATCAAATATACAGTTTGAAATAAATCAAAATACTTAAAGAGGAAAATTATAAGATGATTTAAAAACTGCTTAAACTAAATGACAGTTACAGTTTAGAAAGTGGTATTCTCCTCATACCAACTCAAATCCACATACCTTACATGGATACATACATACATATACTCGTATTTATACATTTTACAAATAAATACATCAAAGATAACAACGCCGAAACAAGCATGTTACTTATCCCCTTCGCTGAATATTTCTCTTTCCTTTCCTATGTTCTTAAGTCTTGTTAAAACTATTGTAAGGAAATAATGTAGGTTGCTTTCATTTTATATAGGTAGGTATGTATTCCTTATATATTGTTACTATTTCAAGAAGCTGTATTATTTTTTACATAAATAAACTTCAAATACAAAAAAAAATCTTATCAAAATGTTCTTATTATCATCAAGCCCTATCGTTTGTCAATCTCAAATCTTCCTGTCATATTTATTTCCACGGATACTAAGGCAATAATTGCTATAATTTGTTCTTTTATTTGAAAACATAATTTAAGTTCACCATGACAATTTGAACACCTCGTAATTAACAGCTAATATTGATAAGTAATTATAGTTTTCGTGTAATGATAATATGAATATTAAAAATAAAATTTGAATAACTATAATAAAAAAATGACTGAGAATGGTTCCGTGCTTGGAATATATAATTTAAACGTTTCGAAGAATATCTAATAATAGGCCAAACATAGGTTGAAATGAAAAATGTCGGACACACCTTGTGGCGAAAAAATATATTAAGTATGTCGTGATTCCAATTTGTGGGAACAAAAACAATAATTAAGCTCGCCGCCGGTGGAAGTTTGTAGAATCATGAATGTCACTTTGAGAAACGAGACTGGGTCGATAAAAACATACCCAATTGATATTTCACCTATTGTGGGTCGATATAGGTTATCGGGTGTCCGAAATGATAATGTAATAAATGTATACATATACATAAACATATACATAAATATAAATATACACAAACACACACACAAACCCGCACACGCACACGCACGCACACGCACACACACGACGTTATTTACGTCAATATATTTTACATATTTTGAAAATAAATACTCTTAAATTTCAGTGTGATATGAAAATTACACTCTAATGAAGCAATTAAATATGGGCAGCAAAAATATAATAAATATAATACACATTATTGAAGGTGTTAGTGACAATCAGAAATAAACCCGCGTTTTAAATCTTGTTTGCATAACCTGAGTGATCAGGCACTTCAAACACTCGCAATGCCTTGAACATCCGGTTAAACTAGAAAACGGATATAATTTAAGGGTTAATACTTATCTTCATCGATAAGTTTGACAATAATTTAAATTAAGAATTGAAATTTCAGTTTTTAAATTATCTTCTACTAACTGTTATTTTTTTGCGTTATTTCGTTTGATTTTATAAATCCTTATTTTTATTTGTAACATTTATGATTATAATATTATTCTTTTTAATTCGAGGCAAGATATAATGTAATAAATGAGTTTATAACATGAATGATGCGTAACATTCAGAACGACTGTAATAGCATATAAAAGATAATATTAACATTAATTGGAAGTGAAAAGAAATAAGGATTAGTGAGAAATAAAATTTGAAAACAATTATTTCCTGATTGATAACCGAACAAAGTTGGGTTTAAAAGAATGTCTACCTAAGCTTTAAGCAAATGCGGTCAACACAAGCAAGCGAATACATAAGCTGTTATAAACAAATACTCGTAAAATAATTAATCTTTCTATAGATTAGAATACCCAAAAATGTAAATTTACTTCATTATTTATAGTTAAGGCATTAACATTGTGGAGGTTAAAATACATTGTAATTTGTTTTTATCAAACACTGTTCATTCCATTTTTTTAACGGTTACCCCTACCGGTTTCAAGACTTTCACCTCATCATCAGGGGAGCACACACAGAGTCTTGCTTGTGCTCCCCTGAAGATGAGGTAAAATCCTTGAAACTGGTAGAGTTATACCGTTACAAAAAGTGGAATAAACAGTGTTTTTATAAAACAAATTACGATAAATTTACTTCTTTAATGTCGAATTACATATTCATATCATTTCATAAATGATAAGTATTAAAATATGTTTATATTGTTACATATTCTCTTGCTTGTGTAGTGAAATAACTTTATACTACAGGTCAAGTATAATACAATACTTACCATATATGAAAAGCGATAGCAAGTTACGTGTTGTCAATTTGATGTATTAAATATTGTTTTAGGTGATTTCATCTCAATATAAAACCTGTACAAAATATTTGTGGGACAAATATTTTCATTGCTATTTAAATAAATAAAATTATAATTGGATTCCATAATTAAGTTACTGTAAGTAATATTGCTTAAAATGCGCAAGAAAAACACAACTTTTTCGTGAACATTTTTAATATTTATTATTCTAAATGCAATATTTTAAATGAACAATTTTTTAACTATATAATAACTTTGTTAAAAATTGTATCCAATAGATTGTTTCACACGAAACCACTAGATTGCTTAACACAAAAAGATAATTTGAAGATTTATTCAACGAATAGCTGTCGCGGCCTTGGGAATTGTTTTCATAAAAGAATCTTTGTTTTCCGTCGCTGTTCGAGCTGGATGCATATCTGGTTTCGTTACATCTCGGACATTTTCCAAGAAATGCATTCGAGAATGTCGAGATCTGGTCAGAATTAACAAGCGGCCGTTTTAATTTGCAAAGGAAATCGGCAATGCTCAAAGAGACCGGATTGTGTTCGAGGAACCGGCAATGTTCTCCATAACGACGACCCTGGATTTTCCCGAAGCTTAACTCTAAGATTAAATATTGATATAGGCACGCTTTAAATAAATTATTCATTAACTCTTTATGTTGGATGGCCTAAAATGATGTGTTTGCATTCGCTTTCCAGACTCATAATATTGGAAAAAGGTAAACAATTATAAATTTATTGAACATTGAAAATTTGCCATCTAGTTACAATTATGATTTAAGATATTTTATATTTGAGTGTTCTGGAATTTTCATTATAATTCGAAAATTTTATTCCACATTATACAAAAAGGTACCATAATAAGCATCAAATCATTATAACAAATAATATTAATAAAAATGGATTATGGTATTTTCGTGTCCATTGTTGGAGGGAAACCGACCGAATTTTTTTTATTGAATAAACAAGAAAAATCTTTTACGTTTCACGAGTTTCTATTTGACGTGTATCAAGTTCCACTGCTGAAGCAACAACACCTTGTATCATAAACCTCATTCCGAAGATGCGGCATGATATCAAAAGATTGGGAAATGTAACCGCCGCTGGTTTCTGTGTACTATTATCTAACTCGAAGATAATTTCTGTTTATGTTCCCACGAGATCCGAGGTGCGGAATTTGTCACGCTGCAATGTTTTGTATTTTGACGATTGTGAAAGGCGAGGCAGCCGAGTCTGATTTCATGTGCCAATTTTTGGCGGGAAAGTGCAGTTTCGACGAAATTACAACATTTTAGGTGACGCCAGCCAAAAACACTGTGTCACTTGTCAGGCTTTATTTGTTTGTGATTTCAGAAACAACAGAACACTTATAAAGAAAACTAACAAGATTGCAAAAAACATCTTAAATTACTTTATTTACTGTATGGCTAAAATATAAATGCCCATTAAAAGCTTCTTCACCACAGTTTTAAAACGACACACTTTTAAAAACAACTGTTTCCATACTTATTTATTAATTTTTAACGACTGCTGCCTAAGCAAAAAAACAAAATATACGAGTAATATAAATTATACGAAGAAAAAATAAAATAAAAATAAAACAGCAATCTGACAAACTTTAAAGCATAACCAAAATGAAAAAATATTTATACATAAAACAGAAAAAAAGTATATGGTACGGTACCAGTACATCAAAAATAAAAATCAAAATGTATTTTTAATTTGAAACTGCTTTAAATTCAAAATTTCAATTAAAAAGGAATACAAATATTGTACATATACTCGTATATTGAAATAATAGGTTATACAGGAAAACATATTCAAAATAAAACAAAGAAAATTTTAAAAATATTGTAATTTCCCCTTCGTAAATCGTTAGAAGATTTATTAACTATACATGAATAAGCAGAATGTGTTATTTGAAATTTCAAACTAATTGTAAAATATGTGATGAAATGTCACTGATTTTCAAAATATATTATTACATTGAATTTACATAAATCGTTGAGATCCTGAATGATAACTAGAAATTTCGATGAAAACTTTCTCGACAAGGAGTAAAGTTGCAATTAATTACAGATAATAATAGCCAAATTTTTTTTATTTCTTCTGGTAGTGGTTTTTTTCCATGAACACAGTCAGAAGAAAAACATTCTACAAATATCTGTTTCAAAATTAATAAAGACGAGATATTCCCTTTCAATGACAATTTTTTTTATGATCGCATAGTAAAATGTTAAATTTTATGCAGCTGAAAACATTTCGAGATTTTCTATCTGATATACGCATGTTGAGATTAACATACATCGAACATTTCGTAATTATTTTCACTGTTTATACTGGTTATACCCGATAACACATTGACAACTCCCTCAATCTAGTTGGTAAAACATCTATCTATCAGCTCGAGGGTAACAGGTTGGATTACCGTCGATACTCAAATTATAAAAAAGGTTCCAGTACGTTTTTCACTTTAGGACTCTTTAACAACTTTCTGGTTTGGAAAAGATAACCACTTGCCGAAATATGCGACAGGTTATATTGTATATGTTATTTATAAGTAAAATAAATAAATAAAACATATATTAAAAACGGAAAATTATGACAATTTTAGGTAATATTAAAAAAATATTAAGCATAAATAAAAGTTCATGAAAATAATCGTCCACGATTTTCTGTTATGTGAACGCTTATGAAGATTTTCAAAAATTTTAACCAATTATCTTTCCATCTAACAATTGAAAATATAGATTTCAAAAATTCTTCTAAAGCCATTCCATGTGTGAGTTAAGAAGCTTTTAAACGTTCTGATCGATAATAAGGCACAGAAACAGCCTCAATCATCGATGAGGTAAGTAATTATCGGCCACATAAAAAAGAATGACAATAATATATGGGTTGATAATGTATGGCAGAAAACGCAATGAAATGGCCAGGAAGAAAAGTGACCTTAAGGCTGATGTATTAAAAAAATAAACAGAAGCTCCAGACTGCACAAGGGAGCATAAATAGATGTATGCTGGGATATACTAAAATATATGATTAGCGCCATTTTATGTGAATCTGTGCTGTGTCGTTAGCGTTCATTTCTTGATTTTATTTTTTTCTTTTGTCTTTCATTTCGTTTTTTTTAACCGTTTTTCTTATTTTTCAGTGCAATTAGCGGTGAAATTGAGCTGTGTCGATTGATTTTCATTTGAATTCAAATTATATCGTGAAATGCGTTAAAATTGACCTGTGTCGATTGATCTGCGTTTGAAGTGAAATATTTCGTTAACACTTTTTTTGTTTTGTTTTTTCTTTGTTTTTTAGTTCGTTCAAAGCGCAATGAACTATTATTCATACCGATTAATGATTCGAGAGAATGAAGACAATCCCATTTTGAAATGCCGTCAATTGTTTCACCAATACATCGTAGATATGTATGCCAAAATCGAAACAACGTTTGATATTCATCCGTTTGAATCAGACCAAGCTTCGCTCAGATGAATACGTTCATTTGCGAGATGCAGTTGTAAATGACGGTAATACAATTAACGTTGGAAGACTAACGATTTTGCCATCTTCATATACAGGCAGTCCACGTCATATGCATGAGTACGCTCAAGATGCAATTGCGTATGCTCGTCCCTACGGGTGTCCAGATCTATTCACTACATTCCCATGCAATCCAGCTTGGGACAATATACAACAGCTCTTATTTCCTGGACAATCGCCGGTGGATAGGCATGACATCACAGCACGTGTTTTCAGACAAAAGCTGAAATAGCTGATGGATTTCATGGTAAAACATGAAGTGTTTGGGTCTGTGCGCTGCTGGATGTACTCAGTGGAATGGCAAAAGAGAGGATTGCCACATGCACATATACTAATCTGGCTCTATAAAAAAATCCCTTCAAACGAAATTGACGATGTAATATGCGCTGAAATACCCGATGCCGATTCGATAAGGATTTGCATGAAGTTGTGACGAAAAATATGATACATTGACCTTGCGGTACACTGAATCCAAATTCATCATGCATGATAGACGGAAAATGCTCTAAGCGATATCCTCGAGCATTAGTATCCAACACAGTTATAGGAAACGATGGATATCCTTTACACAGAAGAAGATCAACAGAAGATGGCGGTAAATTAGCAACCATACAAATGCGAAACGGTAACATCGAAGTAGACAACCGTTGGGTTGTTCCATATTCGCCTTTGCTATCATAAACATACAAAGCGCACATAAACGTGGAATACTGTAATTCCGTTAAATCGATCAAATATAGTACATTTGTAAGTACGTGAATAAAGGCAGCGACATGGAAGTTTTTGTGGCATGCAACCAGAAATAAGTGATAGGAATGCGGTCATAAATATCTATGAAATCGCACAGTATCAGGCTGGAAGGTACATAAGCAGCAATGAAGCTGTATGGCGAATTCTTTCATTTCCCATACATTAACGAAGTCCAGCTGTTGTTCACTTAGCAGTACATCTAGAAAATGGACAACGCGTTTATTTCACAGCTGCAAATGTTCCACAAATATCCCTGAATCCACCGGCTACAACGTTAACTGCTTTCTTCACGTTATGTCAAAATGACGCGTTTGCGAAAACACTGCTGTATTCGGAAGTGCCTACGTATTACATGTGGAATTCGAGTAGAAAATCATTTGAACGACGCAAACGAGGAGAGCGAGTCGACGGACAACCTGGCATATTCAAAGAAACTACGATAGGCAGACTGTATACCGTGCATCCCAATCAAGATTAATGCTTCTTTCTTACGTCGAATACGCGAGGAAAATTCAAATATGAACATGGATTTCTCAGCAGAAATCTACAACGAAGCGTTGATAATGATTAAAGATTTGTGCTTAGAAATCGCGAACAAAGATCTCAATCAATTGGGAATGACATAACCAAATCGATCTGCTGCTGCTTCGTTCGATGTAGAATTGCGTCGTGAACAAAATTACAACACGGGTGATCTTTTGTCGTATGTGCAATCAAATATTCATAAGCTAACGCTTGAGCAAAAAGGCATTTACGACCAGATAATGCAAACTGTCAATAACGGGGCTGGATAAATTTTCTTCTTAGATGCGCCAGGAGGAACTGGTAAAACGTTCCTAATTAGATTGATTCTGCCAGCAATTCAATCCCAAAATGACATGCCCTTAGCCAAAATGACATACCCTTGCGTCGTCCGGAATAGCTGCCACATTGCTACCAGGTGGAAGAACTGCTCATTCCGCTTTGAAATTGCCATTGAACATGCGATTCATTGAAACTCCTACGTAACATTTCCAAAGCATCCGGCATGGGAAAAGTATTGCAGAAATGCAAACTTATTGTTTGGGATGAATGCACAATGCCACACAAAAAATCGCTCGAGGCTCTTGATCGATCATTGCGAGATTTGCGTGGAAACAACATTTCATTTGGGAACGCATTAATATTGCTTTCAGGAGATTTCAGGCCAACATAACCTGTAATTCCTCAATCAACACTGGCGTACGAAATAAATGCTTGCCTGAAATACTCTTCTTTGTGGCGACACGTTATTTTTTTTGTTTTTTAGTTCGTGTTTTTTCCTTTTTTAATGTTTCGCAATTTTATATGTTTTTATTATAACTTTCTTTCTTCTTTTTCAGTGCAATCGATCTGCTTTAGTTCATCAAAATAATGCCTCGCAGAAGATCAAACTTAGGTCATCGTACTCGCGGAGCGGAAGCAGTGCGACGAGTAATTACAAATCAAACTGAGGAAGAACGGGATTGATCTGTGTCGATTGATCACGTAATACTAAACATTGCTCATTTATAAGTTATGTCACTTAGCATTTTCAATGTTTCCGAATCTTTCATTTCGTTTTTTTAACTGTTTTTCTTATTTTTCAGTGCTATTGGCGGTGGAATTGAGCGGTGTCGATTGATTTTAATTTGAATTCAAATTATATCGTGAAATGCATTGGAATTGATCTGTTTCGATTGATCACGCAATACTAAACATTGCTCATTTACAGGTTATGTCACATCATTTTCAATGTTTCCGATTCTTTCATTTCGTTTTTTAATTCAAAGTCGTGCATTGTTTGCAATCATGTTGACCACCTGCTCTCATTCATGTCCAACAAAGATATGGGAGAAATATAAATCGCACATAGCTGAAGATATTTTCCGTAGAATACGCGAGGAAAATTTAAATATGAACATGGATTTCTCAGCAGAAATCTACAACGAAGCGTTGATAAGGATTGAAGGTTTGTGCTTAGAAATCGCGAATAAATTGGTAATATAATGTTGAAACATTAAAGTAGGGGAATATGAAATTTCGATAACTGACCAATTTCATATTCAAAACAAAACTAATTAAAAAAAACACCTTTAAATTTATGCTGAAATCAATAAAGTGGAAAATAATCGTGGAAAATTTTCAAACACTATATTCAACTCATTAATATTAATAAGTAACACCTGAATGTTTTTCACATATGAAATTTTAACGATGTTTTGGCAACATTTTACAAGTTCATTGTCCTATATGGAATTTAGGATGATATTCGAGTGACATTATTTCGGAAATAAAATTTAACGATCCACGGTGGACGAATTCCCTGCAAATGTACATTTTACGCGCTCAGTAATAGGGTTGGGGTATCTGGTTCGTATTGTGGGCGTTTTTCGTTTAACGTTAAATCACCCCCAAATGAAATAAATCTAACAAGAGACGACATAAGGATTGTCTATCCATTAGTAACTCGAAACCACTCTCAATCGCCGCTTCTAAGTTCTCCACCACCTACCGCTCCTCAACCCTTAAACTCTTAACGGCCTTCTACCGTTACTTTTCGATACATAGCCATATCCTAAATGGGACGATAGGTCGATACTTGAGAATAATAGGCGACATAAATTAGGTATCTGCACAGAAACATTACCGTTTACTGTGAAGTCTGCCGAGTCGACAACTACCCCTCCCCCCTTCTGCGAAGGTACCAGTTATTGCCATGGTTAATTCATTAATATGGAGAAAGGCAACCCTTTAAAATAGAAATGAAGGGGAAAGTTTTCACCAACAAAAATATCACGAATGAGAAAACACTTTGCATCCATGCTAATCTTTGCTTAAGTAAGCCACATTTTTTCACTTAAAAAACGATAAAATGCTCAGTAGTCTAAAATTCACGACAAATTCATCAGATATATCGGTTTAAAATCAAAGACAAAATATAACAATTTTAGTTAATCCGCACATCAATATGGTCGAAAGAGTAAATACTAGAATTCGACTCGTGAGTTTCTTTTTGTTAAAAATATTAGTTACTTAAAACACATACAAAAGTAACGACCTTCGTGGCCGGGTTCCTAAGACATTTGTTTTTGCAGTTGCGGCTTTGATTCCTGTTGGAACCCAGATTTATTAAAAAGGATTCTAGTCTTATTTTTGTTGAAAGCCTCTTTAATATCATTCTGGTTTGTTAGAAGAGATCAGTACATGGCAATAAGCTAGCTAGGTATGTATTACACTTTCAAACAATGAAAGTGTTATATAACAAAATAATCTTAAGTTTTCTTTACTATAAATACATATTTATATTTCCCCAAAAGAATTTTATTTTCCATTTTCTGTACGGTTAAAATCGTATGTACGAGCAGTGTGCAAGATCAAGCGAAAGATGCTATATAACTATTGCTAAATATTTTCCATTTTGTCGTGTAATTTTTTTAATTAATTTTCAACGTATCATTAGACAATTAATTCTGAAGAAAACATTCGAAATTTAAACAATATGTATTATAACTCAATTGATATACAAATAATAATAAAACCCCAATTTATTTAGCGACATTTAGAGAGCAAACTCTCCTCAAGGGCTCTTAATCGGAATTGGAACTCACTATTATTGACAGCTTAAAAATATTACAATTTATATTAGATTAGGTACTTTCCGAAAAACTAGACACTCCAGTAAAACACATTTGATGAAAAAATCACAGAAAACTTACCAAGGGAAAACGAACTACAAAGTAACCTTTGTAGATCTTTTGATATGTGATAGTGATACATTCGGGTTTAGGTGTAGTGTATTGTGTAGTGTTCATATAACATCAAGATCTCTCAAAAGAGTCATATTTAAGTGCTTCCTAAAGCTGCAAACGTCATTCATATCTAACACTAGGAGGTAGATAATTCCCCGCCACAGAACCAACAACGGCCAAAGCTCTATCACAATACCCCGCTACATAGGATCGATTTGGAACAACCAATTTAGATGAAGAAGAAATCAACCTTCAAGTTCGACTCTTCTCCGAAGCAACATCTCTCAGACACATAGTCGAAATATACAAAGGAGACAAACAGACAAAGTCTGAAATAGATCCGTTTGCAATACATAATCCAGTGACGACTTTATAGAAGCGGACTTATATAACAGTATTTGTGACTACCATGAATTATCTAGTAGCTTTTGAAAGTAACTTGGAATTTCCCTGATATAACGTATCAATCAACAATTCCTGGGACTAACCAACAGATGGTGCCTCTAATAACAAATCCATACCATTCTCAGTTAGTACCAATCTTTAGAAGTTACGTGTCAAACTTTCATGACATTTCGACATTGTATCATTGAGTTACAGTGGTTTTAGTGACGCTACTTTAGCTATTTTCAAAACAATGGAAAAAAACGAATTTCGTGTGTTGATAACATACACTATCTATCCAATGTGAAAAGTGACTGACGGGAAATGAAATACAAGACATTACCTTTTATTCAAAGTCCTTGTGAGCCAATATAATACTGGAAGCGGTTGTAAAATTTTCTGAAGCACTCCTGAAACTTATTATTCGGAATTGCCTCCAAAATCGCGGTTGAAGCCTCCTGGATGTCTGATATCGTGTCGAAACGCTTTCCTTTCATTACCAATTCGGGAATAGCCAGAAGTCGCATGGAGCCAAATCAGGCGAATACGGGGGGTGATCGATACTTTTTTTGGCCAACAAATCGCGTACAATCCCGTTGCCGGTTCACTTTCGTGCAACAAAGAACATGTCCCTTTTGCCCAGTATTAGGATCGACCTCGAAAAATCCTGGCCGATAAACGATTCAAAACACCCAAGTATACATCGGCGTTCACCATTTGACCTTCTGGCGTGAATTCCTTCTAGATAATTCCTTTGGAATCAAAGAAAACGGTGAGCAGAGTCTTGACACGTCTCTTCTGCATGCGCACTTTTATCGGTTTCGGAGAATGTGAACCCTTCTATTTTGAGTTCTGGCACTTTGTAAGTGGACCATACTGAAAGGACCACATTTTCACATCACCAGTTACAATGCTTGACATGAAGTCTGGATCCATATCAGCCGCTCTTTTCATGCCTTTGCAGTGCTCCACTCCGCAAACTTTTTGATCGTCAGTCAGTGTGTGACCTTTCGTTTGCCCAAATTTCCCATTAAAATTAGATGGACAGTGGATTTAGTAGTTCCAGTGAGCTCCTTCATGCGCCTAGTAGACACACAACGATCATTTCGAAGAATTACACCCACTTTTTGAACATTTTCAATGCTCTCTCTACCACACAATGATCATTTCGAAGAATTTGAGCCACTTTTTGAACATTTTCAATGCTCTCACTACCATCACGAAATCTTGCATAGCACTTAAAAACGTTCTTACGACTCATTGTTTCACAACCATAAATAGTTTGAACCATTTCAAAAGTTTCTGTGGCATTTTAACCCAATTTTAAACAAAATTTAATGTTGGCACCTAGCTTCCTTGTTCCTTTTCCGACCGAGACTCCAAAGGTACTGTCAATTGTTACGTCAATTCTAATGAACCAGGGATGCCAACACTTTGAAACTTTTACGGAAGATAGTCGAAACGTGTCGCTAGTTAATTCATTTATTCCTCTACAGATGGCGTTGGTGGTTACGCGAAAATAAAATCGGTTATCTTTTCCATTGGACTGACTGTAAAAACTGAAAGATTTTTGGTTATTATCCCGAATTGTGATATCGAAAGCTAACCACTGCTCGTGAAAAAAACTGATTTATATTTCTGACATAAAAAAACTAGTTACTCCATACAAAGAACCATACGATTATAAAAGGTAAAGAAGTTATTAAATAATTAAAGTTTATGAAAGAAAACATTGTCAACGGTAGTTTTAATAAACCGTTTCGGTATCGGCGAAAGATTTAATCGCAGCTTTGACAAAAGATTTTAATTAGCAATTTTCTCACGATTCTGTAGTTAAATTGTCGAACCACAATGAATGGAGGATTTTCTCCGTAAGCCAAAAGGTATTTTGGTAATGAGAATAACACGATCATTCATCATTGCATCGGCTTTAGATAATCGCAAAAATATATCCAAATAAACTGTAGATGTTTACCAAATAAGTTTTTGTTTTATGAGATTCTCATGGAAATACTTTCTCCAAAATAATACATCGATTAAAGTAAAATAGGCTATTTATTTCTATACTTAAATTGTTAAGTGAGTTTACCATGTTAAGTTATTAGCTTAATAATGTAAATAAATATAAATAGCTGTGACCAAGAACAGTCTAGTTGGACTAAGTAAAAAAAATATACATAAGGAAAGATAAGGAGACACAGAAGGAACTATATGGATGTGGAGGAGGCGATGTAATAATGTTAAGATAGAAAAGTTTGGCGCTCTATCGTATCTGCCTACACTGGCAGGGAAATCACGTGAAGATATGTGTATATTACAACTCCAGTCCAAACAGAATAATAAAACGTGCCCTGAATCATAAAAACGAATGAAATAAATATTATATATACGAATCAAACTCAAAAAACTTAATCTTTTTTTCTAATATAAACGTACAGTACACAAAATATAAATGTTTATCTTTAAATATGAAGCTTACAAGTTAAAATGAAAGTGGAATTAATCGATGAGTTTAGCAATTTATGTATCGTCCTGCAAAGCGCAAAATGAAAGATTTAATTTTTGGCAATAATCAGTTATGCCTATTTTTAAATCAGCAATCTACAGTACTCAATTCAGTTGACAATATCAAGAAAGTGATCTCTCAATTTTGTTAGTTTATAAATTATGAAGAATAAAAGCTATTCTACATAATTTATGAACTAACAAAAATGAGAGATAACTTTCTAGATACCCTCTTTAGGGATTCAAAGTACAATTAAAGAGGTAAAGACTCAAGTATCTTAACATATAAAGTCAAAATATCTTACTCAAGATGGTGTCAATATCCCAAAGTGAAAAATAAATAAAATGCATACGTGCTTTTTTTATAAGGAAAATATTTTCTTAAAAACTATACTTTGGAATACGATCAAGTACTAAAATCACCCAAAACAAAAACAGTTTTCTGTATTCTAATATAAGTCCTCTAGATAATTCTTGTTTTCATATTATTTATATAATTGAATTGATTTACGATACAGCATTGTCGTTTACATAATATTAAAACAATAGCAGACAAGACAAGTTAATTGAAATATCTCAAATGATTGACAAAATTACAATAACGGTACAAAATTACAATTTCTCTTAAACTAACATTCTGATACAACCAAACTTTTAGTAGTAATAATAACAAAGAAATCGTTTGAATAAATGTTATATTTATAAATATTTAAATTCGATATACGTAGTAATGTATGTTACAAAATATTACCGAAATTTAACCTAGCAGACTTTCCTAACAGTGCAACATATACGAGTATATTAGATTTTACAGGAAAAAAACTCTATGATTTAATTGTTCCATCAATGCGTTAATCGAAGGTTATTAAAAATAAGACTTATTCTAACGTGCGTCACAATTATTTGAAATAATTTATGAAAGTAGAATAAGTTTATGGAATCTTAAGTCCGCAGAAAAGAACAGCTTAAAAGTAGATTTGTTGTTCGTGGTACAATGCTTACATATAATAAAAATAATTGATTTATCAAGAATTTTAATGGAAAAATCTTAAAACTTTAACAAACATACTATACTCGTATACCAAAGGTTCACTTGTACGAGTAGTACGAGATGCCAGTTGCTTTGCAACATCAAAACATTCCACATGTTGATGCAGGGTTACTCAACTCGAAAGGTCAGGTATTATCCTTATATGTTATATTTATATTAGATTATTTATCATAATAAATCACAATTCTTTGATTCGTTAGGGATATACTCGTGCAAATGTTAGTGAAAAGAAAGCAGCAAAGAGTTTCAGTCACGTCGTTCTACTCGTATAAGTAACAATATATGATTATACAAAGAAAATAATATTGTTTTAGCACCATTTTTTGCTATACATGTCGCTGTTTGGCCAAATAGAATAGAATAAGAATAATAAAAGGGCAATATATAAAATTTTCCTCAAGGGCTCCCTTAGTAGGAATTCTCTTCAAGGGCTCCCTTAGTAGGAATTCGAACCCACTATAAGTGACAGATTAAAAGCATAAAATAAGTATACATATATCAGTTGACTGTAAGGATAGAACAGTGATAGCTGCGACCATTAGATTAAGCATTTCCCCGAATATGTATATGTATTTCTAAACATACTCGTATATGTTGAGAAACCCGCAGAAACTTACCAAGAGAAGACGAACTACAAATAAACCGTTGTAGATCTTCTGATAAGTGATAGTAACACATACGAGTATGCATGCGTGTAGTGTTCATATTGAGTTATTGTTATGTGATAAATATAGTATGGACGATAACATTTTAACATAACATTTATAAGGTTTCATATTAATTTTAATTTAATTGAACTGAATTAAAGGAAATAATGTTCTGAAAACGTTGTCTCTAAATGTTTTCAATTGACTCGACGAAAAACTAGTGAACACAGGGTTGTAATGTAACAATAACATATGGGTTGAAGTCGACCGATACTTACTTTTCGTTACATATTTCCAAAATATATAAATATTTATGTCATTTTAATTTAAAAAAATTAATAAACTATAGGTCTCAAAAATTGTCATTAAAATACATTTGTTTATTTTTTTAAAAAGAATAGATATGATCGAAGTCATAGGTATCCTTATACCCTCGAACACTAGACGAAAAAAGTGCCTGTGTCGTTCGAGGGGAGTAGCACAGCACGGGGTTCGAACCAACGCCCTTCCGCACGGAAGTCCAGTGCGTTACCGCGCGGTCATGCACCTCAATTGTTGATTAAAATTCAGTATATGTATTTTTCCTTAAAACTTAGCATCTTTGTGAAATCTTTGCATCCTCAGTGAGATACAAGCAAAAACCTAGTTTACTGCGGACACAACAAATGAAAGGCAACAAATCCAGATCCATTAAAATTGTGTGGCCAAATTAAATTATCTGTTATATTTATCCCAAATTGTGTATATTTCTTGTCATGTGTAAATAAAATAAATAACAAAAAAAGTATATAGTGACTTATAATAAAGTTTGTTTAGTTTATTGTATCAATACGAAATCTTGAAATCAAATAATAGGTTAGTCAAAAAGTTTTGAAAGCGACATCTAGGGAGCAGTAGTACCAAAATTTCTACGCCATTTTAATATTTCATCTTTCATAAGAACGTACTCAAAATTTCATTTCGATCTGTCAATTCATTCTTTGTTTACAAGCCATTTGAAGTTGACGTGCCAGTGTATTTTTTAACAATGGAAAAATCCAATATCGTGCAGTGATTAAATTCTTTGTTTGGGAAGGTTTATCGGCTACTGACATCCATGCAAAGATGGTGAAAGTATTAAAGGAGTCTTCTCCTTCATTTCCAACCGTTTACCGATGGGTTTTGGAGTTTAAGCGTGGCCGTACAAGCGTTGAAGACGATCCACGCTCAGGACGTCCAAAAAGTGCATCAACACCAGAAATCATAGCGAAAATACAGGATATGGTTTTGGAAGATCATCGATCGACTGTGAATGTGATAGCTGACACCATAACCATCTCACATGGAACAACATGGCATATTTTGGCTGAAGTTTTGGGTTTCAAAAAACTGTGTGCACAATGGGTGCCGCATTTGCTAGCACTGCAACAAAAACACGTTCGAATGCGACTTTCTGAGCAACATTTGGAGCAATTTCGAAAGGATAAAAAGGATTTTCTGCGTCGATTCATCACTATGGATAAGACTGGGTCTACCACCATGATCCTGAATCAAAACAAGAGGCTAAGGAGTGGTGTGAACCAGGCACTTTGGCTCCGAAGCGAGTTCGTGTCCAGAAATCGGCCAAGAAGGTGTTAGCGTCAGTTTTTTGGGATGCAAAAGGAATTTTATTGATAGATTATCTCCAAAACAATCAACTCTGATTATTATTGTGACCTTTTGGACCAGTTGGATGAAATTGTGAAAAAAGACCCGGTTTGCTGAAGAAAAAAATCATTCTTCATCAAGACAATGCACCTGCTCACACAGCTCAAAAAACCATCGCGAAAATCAGTAAATTGGGGTACGAATTATTGTAGCATCCACCCTATTCGCCAGATTTAGCTCCCTCTGACTTCTGGCTGTTCTCACACCTCAAAAAATTCCTTGGTGGAAAGCATTTTTCATCAAACGAAGAGGTTATAGCCGTCGTAGAGGAGTATTTTGCAAGCCTTCCAGAAAGTCACTTCCGTGATGGGACAACAAAGTTGGAAGATCGTTGGACCAAGTGTATTGATCTTATGGGAGACTATACTGAGCAATAAAAGTGATTTCCCCCCAAAAAAAATGTATTTTCATTTCCGCTTTCAAAACTTTTTGACTAACCTAGTAGCTTCCGTTGAATAACGGATACTGTTTCCAAGACAGAGACAAGATATATGTTAAATAGAGAATAAAAAATATTTAATTAAATGAACTAGCGATAAAAAGGTGGTTTCTGAGGCCATTTCAGACAAAACACTCGGATATAGAGCAAAAAACTCTCAATCACTAGAACATGCGAAGCAGAAGATGGCCCAGGCGAGGCCATGTGCAAAATATGGGTAGTCCAAGAGTTCCTTACATAGCTATGCACAGAATATCTGCTGACAGACGTTTCCCAGAAAATAATTCCAAAAAGATGTAAGAATAGCTGGGAGTCAACATCTCAAGAGAGGCAGTCCTGATGATAACAAACTACAATTCTAACTTAAGAGAAATAAAATAAATTAGATGAAAATGTTCGAAATTATGTTCAACTCAAGATGGGAAGAAAATATGATGAGAATTAAAGAGGAAATACGAAAAAATACATTTGATGAAATCGATTACGTAAATAGGGTTGAAGAGTGAGGTTCTAAATTTGGAAACTTTACTTCCCATTGTAATCTCAATAAATCATCGTAGGTTATACAATTACGCAAGTTGCATTAAGTAACTGGTTCCAAAAATGATTTGTTGTTTGCAAACCTGAAGACTAACGTACGAGTAGAACGATAAAAAATATAACCGACTGTAAAAATAGATCTCGCAAAACATGTTCCTGCTGTGCCTTGATATTTTGTGCTGTGACCTCATGACTCAAGACTGATTGAGACCGTTATACACAGTTATGGATTTTTTTTATTCAATGCTGCGAAATTGTTTGAGACCTAATTTTGACCTACAAGGATGTCATAACCTTTTTTTAATCAACTCAGTCGACTTTTTAAATTCATCATAAATTGTTAATATATATTCATTTTAAGGGTTGCTCGGTTTAAAATTTAAAAATATACCAACTCTTACTAAAACACGTAGAATATATACAATTTAAGATTGAAAATTTGAGTAATCTCTTGGTAAATATCCTAATTTATTTATTTTATTAACAAATATCATCATTTACTTATTTCATCAATCGATGGGCGCCTGCTTGATTGTACATCATTCCTAAAATAGTGCCAACTCAAGAAACCCATTGAAAGCCTTTATGTAATCAGCATCTTGAAAGAGACTCAAAAAGACCTCTCCAATAACATGGTCTATTTGTCCGATCTACGAGTATCTCAGCCAGATAAGAAGGCAAACACCCTGCCGGATGATTTCTATGTAGCGTGTTTTGCAGTGAGCATACGAGTATGGCCAATCCATAATTCCGTTACGTATTGTTGTGAAATACAATTTTTGTTGTTAAAGCTAATTTTCCTTATTTTGTTCGTTCCTTTCAAACCTCCTTATTAGTAACAAATTGACTGTAGGTTGTACAAATAATTGTATTTTAATTTTGTTACTAAGTTAATAAATCATAATTGTTTACAAAACTACGAGTATTTCTTTATTTTTTATTCAAAATTTAAGGAAGAAACAATACATTTATCTAGACCGTGTAACAAAGGAGTTACGAAGGTTTGTAGATAAATAACGCATTATCATAATTAAAAAATATATTTCAGTTTAGTCCACAACATTTGGGCCGATGCCGAGTATATTTTTAGTTTAAAATTTAAATAGATATTTAAAACAGTATCATTTCTTACTTAAAAAAAAACAACTTGTACATACCGATAACATTTATTAAAACATTAAAAAAAAACTTATTTCAAAGAATAATGTGATGCACACACTTCGTTGACACATGTGCATCACACATACGAGTATGTGAACCTCGTGTTATGTACAAAATTTAACTATACACCAATAAAATCATATTGCAAAATATATCTTGAGACTTGAGCGATTTTTTAATCCTTAAGAATCTTAATTTGTAATGAAAGACAAATCGTTTTACCCAATTAATAGTTAGCCTCAAAAACCATTAAGGCATTTTTAATTTATTGTATTTTTTTTATTTATTTATTACCATTTATATTTTTTTTTCATGTTCGCTGTTAAAATGTCTTTTACAGTATAACATCAAATAAATTTCATAAAATATTCGATTCAGGAATAATAACATGTCGAAAGAAATCAAAATACTTATTAACTATGAATCAACAGATTGGAAGGTCCGAAAAGAAAGATTGTAAGGCGACGTGTCCTTCAATATCACGGTACAAGATGAAACGTTAGCATCTGAAGGTTGCAAGAGCAGCGTATGGCCGTCACGGTAAGGCACTGTAAGACGACGTGTCTTTCAATATCACGGTACAAGATGATACGTTAGCATCTGAAGGATGCGAGAGCAGCGTATGGCCGTCACGGTAAGGCATTGCCAGTATGACGGTAAAACCCGGTACTCAATGTCAATCAAAAGTGCTGATTCATTGCTGACGTTTCCAATTGCAACCAGGAAGTAACATGCAACGAGAAAAACTAAACATAAACAATTACGCAATTCGATGAATATGATTAGCCTTTGTACACTGGCCTGTAATTACAGCGAGTACCATAGATCGTATTAAAATTCCTGTTACATAATGTAACACGGAGTAAATATATCTTGAAGGTTAAAAATTAACTTTCAACCACGGAAAATGATAACGTGCTATTTTATTTGCCAAAACTACTTCTTATTTTTATCTACAGAGTTGTCTTGACGACCTTGATCGGCGCAGAACGTTCATTAATAAAGCGACTAATCAAAATATGCCTCGTGTATTTATTCAACATTTTATCTCGCACTGACATATCAGAATTATAACATACTGGCCAAAAGATCATGTATATAAAACGTTTGCTAGGTAAGTTAAAAAAATATGGCTTCTATTAGAAAAAAAACATATAATGCGGTGTTAATAGCTTTTTTCTTTTCTCATAAAAGTTCAAATGCGTTGAGCGTGTCAAACATTGTAATGGTTAATTTATGGGTTTGAAATTTCAATGTGCAAAAAAAATCTCGTTGCATTTGACACTTGGACATATGAGAATTATAAATAGTGGTTAAATATATTATACCACTCTTAAATTAACAACCGGGTCCAAGTGAGTTGTGAATAAGGTGAAAATTTGGAGCATTCAGGTTTCAAGGCTGGGATGGGAAGTTTTTGGATGGAAACAGTTAAATCTTGAAATATTTTTAAGCCCTAATCAATTGACACTTTAACACGACTTTTATTGATAATAGCTACCATACAAATACATATTTTCATAAACATACGAACATATTTATACTATCGTCAACTGAAAAATCGAGTATACTCGTATTTCGGGCTATCCTGTTAAATAATGACGACGTGTGAATACTTTTTGAGTCACAATCTTACATTATCTAATGAATATTTATTTTTTAAATGTTTAATTAATCATATAAACCAATGTATTTTTTACACATTTACGAATATTAATGTTTTATGCTTTTTTTCTAATACATAAAAAATCAATGGATGGTATGATTATGAGATAAGGAATTCTACAGAAAATTTAAAAAAAGAAAAACATTTTTTATTCAAAATGCATGTTTTTAACACATTAAATGAAACAAGCTTTTAGTTTCCTTCCATTTTTAATTCGACGAAATGTGTTTTTAAAGTAAAAATTCTAACGGATCCAAGGACTTAATTTATTTTATTATTCAATACATTTCAACAAAAAAGGATATTAGTTTATTACCCGAAATTAATGTTAATAGGTCTAAACCAAAGTGATTAGATGAAATTGTCAATAGAAATTTCGATATTGATGATGAATTGAATTAATAAAACCATTTTCTGAAGGCTATGAAATGAAGTAATCTAAATTTTGTTATTATTGGCACCTGTTTTGAAACGACTTCTTCAATGATAACGACGACATATCAGTTTACAAACTCACAAAATAGTACCTACGACTAACCGAAGCGAACGTTTCATTTTTAGCGCAAGTAAAGTGCTAAACAATTAGTATGTCAGTATGTTTGCACCTTAACGGCACAAAAAATCTGCGAGGTAAAGGTGAGGAGGTATGAGGGCGGGTAGTGTCGGCGGCGTCTGAGGCCGCGGGCAGCCCGAGGTCGGGCCAACTTACTCCGCGCCGGTACAACTGTACTCGTACTCTCTCGGCCGATAGTGAAACGCGAATAAATAAAAACACAACACAATAGACGAAAGTGAATTGATCCATTAAAAAACATGCGAGCCGAGATAGTTACTTTCATTGCGGCCACCGCGTCGCTGCAATGTGCAATGTGTACGCAGGTATCTCCTATGGGTGAAAGATTACTTTTGATAAAATAATCTGTAGATAAAATCTAGCATACAGTATCTGACAAAACATGAAATGTCTGGAATGAAATAAGGACTCATGATCTTACCATGTATATGTTTGTAATGGAATATTTAATATTATACGTTCTTAGAATACTTTGAAGTTCCAATTTCATAAACATTGTTTATAATTTAAATTTAATAACGCTTAAGAGGGACATGATAAAACTGTGAGGGGGGGAGGGGTGTTACTGGTTTGATTTTTTTTTTCCGACGCACTAAAAATACCATGTTTGACCATATATACAAAACACAAAAGAATAACAAAAAATGCTAAAAAAGTGGCCTGAAGTGAAAACCCACGGGAATCGAACCCACAAACTACTGGTTGAAAAACACACGTGTTACCCAAGTAGGCCACGAAGGTTGTCGTTAGCATATTTATAAATATTTTTTTCCGGATTACATAACGAATTTCAAGGTCTCAAACCACAAGCACATCGTGAGGAAATTCGTACCAAATATACACGATATACGATTTTAAAAAATATACAAAAAAATATTATTTAATAGAATGAATAATGCAAATAGAAAAATTGTTGATAAGAGTCTTTGGCAGGATTGTGTTACACACTCGCATTGTTACGCTTATTTTAACGAAGTATGAATAGAATATATATTTTTAAGACAGCCTTTATGCCTAACAACAATTGAATACTCGTAGATTAAATTTATAAATATACGTGTAGACTACTCGTAAAAGGTATTTTTGCAAGTGCTAACGAAAAAAATGTATACGGCTGGTTGCCGAAACCTTTGAAGTTTTTCCAAGAATAAAAAAAACAGTACATAGTTCCATGAATAAAACCTATGGAGTTAATTTCGTAATGAACTCCTTGGAGATTTGAGTTCTTTAGGAAATCTATGATACAATAATACGTGTAGGCCAGTTAATAAGAGAAAGGTCCGTTATTAAGATACTATATGTTCAAATATTTTTACGGCTGTTTAAATGTTTTTCGGAGTTAGTACTGTTGAGTTCACTTAAATAATGGTCGATGTTTCGAAGGCAATGAAACCTCAACCCTCAGGGTTATATCAAAAAACCTCATCGCGTATGATGTAAGGTTTTTTGACATCGTCCTGAGGATGTAGTATGCGATGCATTCGAAATATCAGTCATCATTTAAGCGAAACCAACAGGATAACAACTCCGAAAAACATTTCAAACTACTATAGATAATGATTATGCTTAAAACCTAATAAGCGGCCCAGGGAGAAAATAAATATGTACATTATTAATAAGCTGCACACTCAACAGTTTTTGGGTTAAAGCAACTATAAAATTTATTTAATAAATTTCGTTGACTTGCAAGTCATTTTTGTAAATATACTCAACAGTTTCTCAAATACAGGAAAAAATATAATAACTTCAAATAACGTATGAATACACAAGTTTATTTTGCACCGGATAAATAACAGGAAATCAATGTGTTATTATCGCGGTACAAAAATCTCCTACGCAAACAGATCCATGACGTGCCAAATGGATAATGACTTTTTGTATGTGCTACAAATAAAAAAAATACCACAATGACTATGGTAAAAAAGAATATTCATAATTTGTTTGACCAGTTGTTCTGTCAAAAAAACTTCATAACAAACATACGAGAATATCATGATTTCGGAATGTCATTCGATATCCAAAAGCAGGGGAATGAATGGAAATATTAATATTATTTTCACGATTCACTCGAGAAGAGCTTCGTGAATAAAATTGAGAAAAAACGTAGTTTATAGTTTCATTCATTGAATTATTTTAAAATAATTAATGATTTCAATGACGAATATTTAATTCGGTGAATTTCCATCGTTTTTACTAAATATGACTTATCTCCTAAAAGTGAGTTTGTGAAATTAATAATTAATATCGGATTTAAAGAAAAATATACTTACAAGAATTAGCGATTTTGTAGTAAATACTTATTTGTATATTGTAATCAGAACTTAATATTATTTTTTACCTTCTTGAAAAACTAATTCTTGAGTTAATTTAATGATAGGAATTAGAAAAACTATAAGTAAGTTAATGCTTTCTTGTTTAAATAAATTGTATTGACGACATGACATAAGTTTTGTTTGTTTTAAAATACTATTTCCAACAATGTTGTCCAGAATATTTATAAACATGTAGTAAAATTAAGAAAAAGTAAATGCCATGTTGACTTACCATATTTTAAAATTTAACATTTTGCTTAAATATTTCTTGGTATATTATGATGTTATCTTTACTTTAGCGCTGGTATTAAAACATGTCATTTTGAAGAGCATCTCATCTTCGATTTAATGCACAGGGAAATATTACCTACAGAAAATTTAGAACAAATATGCACATATACTCAGATAATTCAAAGTTGATTATCAACCTAAAACCACGAGGATCGTGGTTGTTTGCTTTATTTAAATAAAATATGCAGCTTCTAAAAGGGAAATGAGAACATTTTAAAGAGTTTTCTGACGCGGAAGATAATATTATGTTCACAGTGACAAAAATAGAAATAAATGCTCAGTAGGTATCGTAAACAGAAGTATACATAGAAGTAAAACTTTCCAAAAGATAAAAATAATAGTTGGTGTAATGAATAAATGACGAAAGTGAGAAAAAAGTACAAAACTCGACAATAAGTAAAGAGTTTCAGTCATTTCTAATTACTATATATAAGTTTTATTAATCAATACCGAGTTTCATTCGTTTAGATGGAAGTATAAAAAATATTCGAGTATATCAATTTTTTTTGATAAAATCTTGCGTAATGTCAAAATCTCCATTTTTATTGAGAGCTTATTTCCTAAGGTGATCAGCACGACCAATCCGCAGGCCACATTGTATGGGACTGGGAGGGAAGTAGAATCCCTCAAAAGGTGATCAGCAAGACCAATCCGCAGGCCACATTGTGTGGGACTGGGAGGGAAGTAGAATCCCTCAAAAGAAGGATGAGTTCCATTTAGTTGTACGTCGTATTCACTTCGGCCCGATTGGAAATTCCAAACTTATGGTGACCAGGGATAGTTTTACAGCTTTTCAGTGACTTTCTAAATCTCTAGTGGTCTTATGTCTGGCCCGAGATTAAAATATTTTTTCTTAATTTCATTTCTCTTTCCTCTTTCTCCATGGTATTTGACTTTCTATCAGTGCCACAGTAATTCTGTTCACATTTTAGTGTGGTGCCAGTAGAGATGAGGTTCGCTCCCGGGGACAGCTCTTTGACTAAATGAAAAATTTTGTAATGAAAAGCGAAAGAACCCTCTCCGTTCGAGAAGAGACAACTGCATGTCCCTGTTATAAAACCACTAACGTGATACGGATGTTTAAAAACTGTTCTTTTCCCCACGTTGAGATATTTTTCACTCCTTTTTTTATCCCACTAACAATCATCAAACTGTAATAAAATTAACTTTTTATAAAGTAATTTTCCCGAATCATTGTCGAATGTTTCTAAGCTTGTATTTGAAATGCCGCTTAAACTTTTATATAATAATGATTTTTTTTATTATTAAGAGTGTAAAATTTAAAAAAAATCATAAATCTAGGCGAGTAACAAGAAACATAAAAAGTTTTTTTTTTGAACGAATAATAAGACAAATGATTGACAGAATAACATGTTTTATTAGTCTTTCAAAACCGATTATAAATACAATCGACGCGCGACGCGATAAAAGTATCATAAAGGCGATGATTAAAAAAAATAAGTGAAAGTAATAATCGGACTAAAAATATAATTACGAAAAAAAAAGCAGAGAATGAGTACAAATTGTCTCCACATTTTTTTTCATTCTCAAATAAAAAAGCAAAATAAATAATTAACTAAATAAATAGACAACAAAATATTTCTTCATTCAATTCCCAAAAGGTTTTGTTTTTAGAAACACTTAAAAAAACGAATTAAATTTTAAAGAATATGGGTTACCATAAAATTAAGACCGATGAAATATTTGATAAATAAAGTCACTTTTAAAACTTTTTACATGACAATATTCTCGTATGAAAACAGAATAATTCATAAAAAAAATTAAAACTTTTTACATGACTTCCTGTAAAAATCTTCCTCGACAGCCGTCCAGAGGAAGACCAAAGAACTCCTGGATGACTCAATGCTCCAAAATCCTGCAGAGAAACGGCCTGGATGAAAGCGACACCCAGAACCGAAGAATATACAGTCTGAGAACGAGAAGAGCCGACCCCAACAGCCTACCTAGGCAATGAGTTGGGACAGTGCCAGGATGAAGAAAAGAATATTCTCGTACGAAAATAAACAATATTTTCAGATTGTGCGAGAGTATTTACTTTTTTAGGAATTAAGGTTAACAACAAAAAAGTATGTTTATAAATTATTACCTTAATACTCTAGAAAGCATGAAAAACAATTAATGTTGACATTACTACGGATCCAATTGGTGTTTATTGAATCATTTGCCCGAAAACAATTCTGCATAGCGCATGCCCTAATGCTAATGCTATCCAAGGTATCTCATCTCTTTATGGGCTGGTGAGGCTATATATTTGGAGGCTATATATCGATACGATTGGAATGGAGTGATCTGAAGAATTAAGATTAACTGCGATTACCAACATGATACGTCTCATTTTATTTACTTAAATATTATGAATGTTACACTCGCTGGATTGTCAGGAGTCACGGTGATGTCTTCAATACGCTTAAAAGTTGACACTCTCTAAGGGTCCTTGGAGTTGCTTTGGTGTATTAATGTCACCGAATTCGACAAAAAATAATTTCTTAAGTGATAGTTAAATTTTACAAAGGTTTTATATATATAAAAATTAACAGTTAGAGGTTTATACGCTCTTAATTCTAATACGAAATATGATCGTAAAATACTATGTTGTACGATGATGCAAATGGAAAACAAGCCAAATGTATTTGTCTTACAATTCCCCAATTGTGGCGAATACATTTCCTTTTTATACCGCTAACCATTCCACTGAAGGTTATTTTTTATTACTTTTGTTGTGTATTTTGACCCGATGAATTTCTAGAAAAAAAACGACTAACCTTGAATTACAATAAAGAAAATTGAAAAAAACTTCATCATCTAATTTACTTGTTTTCCCATGAGCGCTGTAAAACGGCGCGCGTCCATCTATTATTCATGTGCCGTTGGGCTGAAAAAATCTTGGGCCACTGCAGATATAATGAAAAAAATCGCCACTCTAACGGAGTGCGTATTATTATTGGAGCACTAGCTAAATTATTCGGGACATAAAAGAAAACAGCTGTGGCGTATGGCCATGACCTTATGTAATCGTCTCACGCAAACCGGAGGTCTGACTCATTACATATACTGTAATAACAGAGAAATCCAGGTTCTACGCGAGGCTTGCTAAAAAGCAATAGCGACAAGATATAATTGAAACATATTCATTAAAGCAATGTTAGAGAATCAAGCAGTTGATGCTTGGGAACTTTCTATTGATTGGTACGAATTTCTTGTCGATTTCCTAATACTCCATAAGCCGGACAAGCTTGCAGAGGCGAAATCTACGATCTAGAATAGAAATGGGCGTGAAACAAATATTGCCCACACAAAAACATCGAGACGCGTGCGCGCATACAAGCGCAATCGGTAAATATAGTGCTATTTATTCATTACGCCAACGCGAGCTTCGTCTGTTTGAAATCAGATGTCGGCAATTAGCGGCATCCTTGGTGTGGACCCCGGAGAGGCGATGCCAAAAAAATTGTGACTGACTTCTGACGAATTTAATGAGCTGTCTGTAACAAACAAAATCCTACGCGGTGTCGAAGAAAAACCAAGGACGACTCAAGGAGAACAAATAACTTGACGAAACCATTCCATTGTTAGGATATCGATGTTAGAAGTCTGACAAAATGTTTTCTTACTTTGACAAAACAGGGAAATATATATTTTATGCGAACTACGTTGACGGACTTAACAAATATCGTAGAAGTAACTACGTAGAGAGACTAAAAAATATCGTAACATACTCGTATATGTGCATATTTAGTTTAAGAAACGGACAATGCATGATGAACGATGGAATTTTAAAGTTTAATGTGATAAACGTGTGTTATGTGTACAAGGGTGTGAGCTAAAACCATATCATGTCCTCACGGCCGAGCATGCTCTCTATTGGTGGGGGTGTATCTCGATTGGGAGGACGTTATGAGATGAACCCAGACTTTTTGATAGCATTTGTTTTAAGTGTATTTTCTTTTCCATTGCCTTAAATAAATGTGTAATTTTAGGATTTACTCGCATATGTACATGTTGCTATCAATAAATCTTTATTTATTTTAAAGTACTACCGAGAACCAAAATAGAAAAATGCAGCCAGAAACCCTACTTTACACAGGGATTTAGATATTAACCTCTTCATCTTCCTTAAGTTCGACTTTACGGACTGTTATCAGAAATGTCTATCTTGAGATGACTCCCAGATATCCTTCCATATTTTTGGAGATCTTTCTAGGGGACGACTGTCAGCGAGTATTTCATGTATTGCTACGCAGGAAACTTTTGTGTTATCCCTCCTTTCCACACGGCCTCCCCAGTGTCTTCCTCGGCTTCTACTCCATCTTTCAACATTTTCCACTTCACATACACTGAAAGCAGTTGTAAAATTTTCTGAAGCACTCCTCAAACTATTCTTCGGAATTGCCTCCAAAATCACGATCGAAGCCTTCTGGGTGTCTGAAATTGTGTTGAAACGCTTTCCTTTCATCGCCAATTCGGGAAGAGCCAGAAGTCGCATGGAGCCAAATCAGGCGAATACGGGGGGTGATCGATACTTTTTTTGGCCAAACAAATCGCGTATAATCTTGATTTTGTGTGCCGGTACATTTTCGTGCAACAATGACCATGCACTATGTTCCCGGTATTCGGATCGAACTCGAAAAATCCTGACCCATAGCCGATTCAAAACACCCAAATACACATTGGCGTTCACCATTTGACCTTCTGGCGTGAATTCCTTATGAATAATTCCTTTGGAATCAAAGAAAACGGTGAGCAGAGTTTCATTCGGAGCACTTTCTTCGGTTTCGGAGATTGTGAACCTTTCCATTCCGAGCTCTGGTGCTTTGTATGTTAAGTGACTCATACTGAAATCACCATGTTTCATCACCTGTTACAATGCTTGACATGAAGTCTGGATCGATATCAGCCGCTCTTTTTAAGTCTCTGTAGTGCTCCAATCTGCAAACTTTTTGTTCGTCAGTCAGTGTGTGACCTTTCATGTCCCTAAATGTTCCGTTAAAATGAGATGGACAGTGGATTTAGGAATTCCAGTGAGCGCTTCGATGAATTTAGTATACGCACAACGATTATTTCGAAGAATTACAGCCACTTGATGAACATTTTCTTAAATTCGAGCTCCCAATGATGGTCCAAGCCGTGGATCATCTTCAATGTTCTACCTATCATTACGAAATCTTGTATACTACTTAAAAACGTTCTTAAGACTCATTGGTTCGGTATCATAAACAGTTTGAATCATTTCAAAAGTTCCTGTGGCACTTCTACCCAATTCAAATGTTTTTTTTTATATTTTGCGGAAGATAGTCAAAATGTATCGCTAGTTAACTCATTTATTCATCCACGAACATTTATGCGGAAATAAAATCAGTCACCTTTCCCATTGGACAGACCGTGTTACGGGAGTTTCTAACTCAATATTTAAGTGTTCTAGACTGTATGCCATAATTCAGGATTGGCCTCACACATGCATTATTAATTTTGACCTTAGAGACTGTTCTCGTTTATTTGTTTTCCAGACAAAACATTGCGGCATCGGGAGACAGCAGCCGCTTCATTCACTTGCCCCATTATCTTATTGTACAGATCATTGTAGTTGAGACTCCTCAATGCCGGTCCCATGCCCGGATTCATAAAGAGGGTTTGAGAGTGAGGTCAGCAGCCTGCTATTTGTAAAGCAGCCTAATCGCTCAAAGAAAGATAATGAAAAACAGATACTTTTCTAAAATTACTAGTTTAACAAGGAAAAGTAATAAATAATTATGAAAAAATATTTTTTTAGATATTAATCAATACTGTAAAACCAAAAAGAGAAGCATGAAACATTTCTCAACAACCAACAACAAAGTTAGTAGTTATAGTATAGCATCATTCTCCAACAACAAATTCAAACTATCAAGCATCATGCTTGTCGCAGGTGACTTGCAAAAGAATTAACTAATATGCTACGGTCAAAATTATATCACTTGGACGAAAACCAAGTGTCGAAAAACGAAAAACAGACACATCTTTGGCTTAATCCAGCAAAACAACTACGAGTTTATGAATACATTTAAGTGCATTTGTTAGTAAACATTATCTAAGGATCTTCCGAACGCTTTGGCTAGAGTGTAAATTGTTTCTTGTATATATTTGCAATTCATTTGTAGAATGTATAGTTCATAAAATAAATTATGACTTAATTTTTATTACCTTCGTAAAAGAGTTTCATAAAATTATTTCAGTTTTTGTCAGTAATGTGCAATATTATATTATATCAATTTATGTTATTTAAAGTTGGCAAAATAAAATAAAATATTGACGAGATAATTCCAAATATTACATAAAGAAATTATGCCTGATTTTATTATTTTCAATTTAATTTTTAGATGTTCACATATTGTTATGTAAGACAATGGTTTATCAGTCGTCTCACTAGGTTTATTCATTAGCTGTTCTGAGATAGCTGACTAGCATGTCGAACTTTTTCTGTGATAAAATATACTTGATGTAATATTTAAGTTAAACCTGTTTAAACAATACTTTCGGCAATACTTATATTTTAATTGAATTCCTCGATGTATTAATTATCATCATATAGTATGTGTAAATAATGAATCCTTTTTGAATTATTAGCGTTAAAATTTCAAATGTACGTTTTTATTTGTTTCAATTCACAATACATGATCTGCTCAATAACATTGGAATTCTCAATTACTAAAATAGTTAACACGTTAAAAAAATTAAAAAGTCACTTAAATAAGCTGATGCGTGCTTTCTAACTTCATCAGTCTTAGAAGAAAATTTAATTTTACTTTTGATAATGTGATATAAAATATTATATGTCAACATTTCAGGCAGTTCTGCTGAAAAGAGTAAAAAGTCCCGTCCAACAGGAATAGCGGCTGGGAGACCCGTTCTTGCGTTTGTGTTGCCGGCGGAGTCCAGTGTATTTTTTAGGAACATTTTACGCTTATCTTTCCAGTAATTATCGAACGAGTCTGACAATGTATACCAGGAGACGAAGATTTTCTACTTACGCTCAAGGAATAGTATCCAAGCATACCCAGCAGAAATTGAGTAGGAAAGACACCAAACTCACTCATATAGAGATATCGTAGAATTTTTTTCTGTACGTTTTCCACCATGAGTGAGCTCTATGCCCCAAGCGGGCTCTATTTGGAGTATTGCATTTACATTTACAAGAATTGCTTTATATCATAGAGTGCTATGGACCAATTAATTACACAGCGTTATGAGCAACGTTTGGCTGTCAAACGGCTTGAAGATTGGCTGCATAATGCAGAACACTTCATTGATGCCCGAAAAAACAAAGAAAAAAGAAAATCTTCCACCCGCTTGTGAAATTTGACAACTCTGAGTAATAAAATACCTTAGTTAATTTAATGGAAATATTTTAAAGCGGAGTATATTTATAGCAAATTAAACATTTAGAATAATAAAATATAAAAAACCTCAACTAAAAATTCAAAAACGTTTAGGAAGACTTAAAACATTATTCACAAAAAAATTGCTAACATCCATGTCTCGGAATTTAAGATGAGAACTAAAAAAACGGAAACTCAATGTCATACACAAAGATTTAAATAAATTATCTTACAAAAATAACATACTATGTTAAGAGAGGTATTAGTGTCTCAATTACAGATACATTTTGATTTTTACATCGCGCAAAAAAATAAAAATAGGAATGAACGATGAGAGTCTCAAAACTTGATTTCCCCCATAGATGGTATAGCTATGTTATCTTTCAAGTTTTGTCAAGAGAACGACAAACATACAAACCATCTTGCTGTTCCCTGCTGGGGTAGGTAGGAAAGACAGAGCGACTGATTTTCCTATCTCAAAACACATAGTTCGCTTTCTCCACATCCATATATTTTCTCATACAGCTCTTATGACTTCCCTTACTTTCTACGTTTCCTTCTTTCAAAATATCATTCAGATGCAACCATATTTTCCTTGATCTTCCTCTACCACGCCTTCCACTCAAATTTCGACGTTCGATTGTTTTGTTAGTATTTCTTCATTCGTTCGTTCCACGTGCCTAAACCATCGCAAAGTGCTCATCGTAACATTACTCAAAACATCAGCCTTATGTTCACATTCATCCTTCATTCCGTTTTCTGTCATATATTGTCTCTCCACGTATTCTTCTAGCACTTATTCTGCTCTTTCCAGTCTTTTTCCACGTCCACGTTTCTCTCACAAACATCAAAAATGGTACTAAACAACAATTGTGGAGTATCATCGTAGCAGCTTTTGTTTGTGTCCGGTTCGAGTGAATACACGTAAGTTTTAGTATCCTATTGACATTGTTTCTTATCGCTGCTTACCGATCGATACCCCTCGTAATTCTTACATCATCTGAGAAAATACTATCTTAATGGCAGAATGCCTTAACTTGCTTTTCTAACACCATGGCTTTTCTTTCACATGTTTCTATTACCATGACTTTGAATTTCGCAAAATTAATTCTCAGATCTTTCTTTCCGGATCTCTCATTTACTTATCAACCTTTGCAATTTATATTCACTCTCCGCTATCACTATCGCACCATTAGCATACAGCAATCTGCATTCATTGCCATCTGTTATTTGTATGCCACCCACTGACCTCTGCAGTTTCGACACACATGAATAACATATATGTAAACATTAATTAGGGTGAAATAACGCATCCTTGCTTTATCTTTTTTGAAATATTATATATCACTCAGTCAAGGGATCGTTCTACAATAATTAATTATGATTATGTAAAAATCCTGCATTTTCACTGGAAGTTTGGGCAAGTTAACGAAACAACTTATTTAACTCACAAAATTGTTCTAATGCAATGCTTGAACTTTTTCTCAATATCTCCAAATAAAAAAATAATATTTTTTCAAAACTTTCACGTGAAAATAATGTATTGCTGTTGTACACATAATTCACCGTATGGGTATATGACGCAGCAAATACGAACATTAACAATAAACAAAAAATATATACGAGTATATATATCAATTAAAAATAAGTTGACTGTGCTGACGTGGGCAGGAGATCAAGAGTCGAAACTAATTTTCTTTTATAGGTTCTTACGGCAACCTTGATTTACGCAGCGAGGCGCCTTACACGCGGATTTCAATTAGCAATGTTTCCAGTTGATTTTGGTCACAACGTTGTTGACTAGTTCAGACTGTTAAAATGATTGAACACCTCATTGAATTGAAAAAAATCAGATTTATTAAATCTTCTACGAAATTTTGCCAGTAAAATTATACACGAGAACCAAACTAAAACACACAAATATTTACTCCATTTCTTTGAAATTCCATACAAAATACTACGAGTATATATAGCTGATTCTTATATATAAATTAAAAAAGGGATCATATGGAATGCAAAAGTTTAACATTTGCGGAATAATCACGTAGTTATTAGATAACATTTGGAATACGAGCAATCTTTTAGTGTTTTGCACATTTCCACAAAATGCGTTTAAGTGAATAAAATAATATCCAGGCTCATTATGGCTGGACATTAGGCTACTTACACTCCTTACTCTGCCTGATTCAAGGAGTGCAATCTTCTCTTTCTTTTGAGTTGCTGTTGAGATATATGAAACAGTTAAATAAGTCAAATATCGTGTTGGATCCATTCTCTAGACAGATTTCGGATTTTTCCCTATCCAAAGCAGAATCTTGCTAGTCCAAAGTCTCATCTTGCCCTTAATTTGATACGAGGATGTTTGTGATCTCGATGTTAAAGATTGAGTTGTTGGATAGACAGGAGAGGGTTAAAAATGTTTATATATTTTTTTAATTAAAAAAAATATGATCAAATATCCGAACATCGTGCTAGACTCCATTGACTTAAATTAAGACAGCGAAGAAATCTTAACGTTCTGTCAATCGTCTTTTGAGTGTTGAGCAATTAAAGCTGTCCTCAGTATTTGCGTGAATTTTTTTTTTTTTCTAAGCACGGACTATAAAATCCTTTATATAACAACGCATCACAAATAAATCTACACATCATCTCTTGGGTATCACTCGGGTCGACTTTGGAACAAACTTCCTGGCCCAATCAGATGTGCTACATCCTCATCAATATTTAAGAATAAACTTAAGCATTATTTATCTCAAAATACTCCCACGATTCCCATCCGTATCCTTGTTTTCCTAGAGAATCATCTTTTATACATTTTTTTGTTAGTTTCTCTTAAATATTTTGTTTTCAAACACTTCGTTCAAGACACGGTCATGGATACCAATAATAATTATGAAGCATAAGCTGGTTGATTTTCTAATCAAATTTATTGTTTTAAAGCAACTTCTTCTGAAGTTGCTTTAAAACAATAAATTCGTGTGATATATTTACTTGAAAGTGTTAAGTAAATAAGATTCCTAAAGCTTATTAAAATTAAAATACGGAAACTATATTCTAAAACATCCAGTGACTTGAAATATGGAGGTGTATTTTGTAAGAAAATACAGATATTTAGCGAAAATTATTCAATGTCAGCACTATTTTAAAATATTTCAAAATCAAGGAAATTTTGTGCATTAAAACATTCACATATTCTCCGTGGGTTTATAAATACTAATTTGACACGTAAAACCACAATGCTAAAAAATAGTGATTATGTATCAGAAAGTGTCTTACGTGTCCGAGAAGCACACACATGATTTTCAAGGGAGGTTTAAATAAGGTTTTTCATATTTTTTCCATGTGATATATTAATTAATTTATACTTTAAGATTACAAAGGAAAGTACGTAGAAAAAAAAAACTTTTTTCCCTTTTTATGAAACGTATTTTTTTATTTATGAATAAGAAATGGGTATGATTCCCCCATATAATATAATTACATCTGGTATTGAACTAAAAAAAAAAACGACTGTACACAGCGGTAAAAACCAAGCATTAAAAAGTAATGCTATTTGAAGGACGAAACGTGAAACAATTCAAGGTATATTTATTTTATTGTTTATATAAAACTCGAGTGTACCGAAATAGAGTTAAATTAATGTAACGATGAAAAGTAGTAATTCATTAATGCTACTGAACAAGAACAGTCGAACATAAAAATTATATGACCGTTAAATGGTCAATCTTTATCCTAGATAATGAACGGATGTTTAAGTAATAAGGAAGCTTAAAATATGATGCGCAGGTGGATGTACTCAAATAATAAACGGATTATGAATTGAATTTACTCAACAAAGTTCTTAATTCTTGATTAGAATTTTTAAAAATTTAACTATGGACGGGCGAAGGATAAAAATGATGTTTAGTGCAATATTAATGCATGGTTTGGTTAAGCAATAAACAATGAGAGTGACACGAAATCTTTTAAAAAAGAAAACTGATAATAGTTGTGAGATGGAGTTAAAAAATGCTTAGAAGGAAAGCTTCGATAGTCATTATATTAAGTTAAAATAAATATATAATACTAACACATTGCTAAAAGAGATATTTCTCGCCCTGAAAAAGTGATAAGGAATATAGTTTACATTTAATTGTAAAAAGACAAAAATTTAAACTAAAACTTTAGTATACCATAAAACATTGAATCTTTGTTTTAAACATTGCAATAGGAGCACACAACGTTTATCGAAATAATAAAATATAAACTTATTGTGTTTATATTAAATACAGTTCATATGATTTTCCCAAAATATCAATGAACTTTATAAAATACATGGAAAAGTGAAAACGAACAGAGAGCCAAGAAGATTTGTTTATTTCTAGTCAACTCACTATGAAGTGCCCATCAAGATAACAAAAAGTGATTTTTTAATTTCAAGGTGGTTTGTTGAAATGTCAGGAAGTGATGTGTGCATAATATTCGCGATTTTCGCAAGCACAATGTAAACAAAAACATTTTCTTCTAGACGTATTTTTTCACTTCAGTCCAACATGACAAAACATTGAAGGCATTTTTTAAGTGCATTGCTGCCTAAATCCGTGACCAGCGGATATTTCAACCAAAACAAACGATAATAATGGCCATTGCAATGTCGATTCTTTGTACTTCCTTGTTTCTTGTGATTCCGTTTTTGTTTGAAGATTAAGATCGCAATTAGTTAAATACTTTTTGCAAAAAAATTTACAATTTACATCAAGGCTTAAATATGCATACGTATATACCAACGATAAAAAATGCATCATCTTTATGAATAGCTTAAAATTACGGAAAAGATCCGTACTGAAATACGTCATGTTTCTTTGTTTCAAGTTTCGTTTTCATTTAAATGATTATATTACAATATTCGAGGACTCTATGGTCGAAAAGATATATATTTTTAAGTTGTATCTGTGGCCAAATCTGAAATAATTATTTTAAATAACAATATTGTTTTATTTACTTAACACAAAAAATACTACAAATGCCGCGTAATAAGTATTAAAACTAGTTTCAATTCTTATTTTGAGGGTTTGAAATTATAAGAGTCGTATATTTACGAGATTACTTTTGAGTCGAACAAAAAACTTGTAAATGAATTGTTATTTTATGTAAACTTTCTTTAAAAAAAACACTGCCCATTTTCATTTTTTAACGCAAAGACGCCATTTTAAACATGGCGCCTCGTGACCCTGTGATACGCGCCTTTAAGTAAATATATTGTGGAATTTTTAACTGACCTAGTGTTAAGGGGTTTAGTGGAAAAAATATTTTAAAATTAAATTACATCTACCCCTACATTTACGCGATATCTATTTCCGCGAATTCACTAGAACGTCGTTTATTATGCTCAGTCAGAGAGACGGAAAAGCACAATCAAGCAGCAGTTTCGAGATTGATTCTTTATGCCGTCAAACTCAACAATCGTAACAGCCACCACTGTAAAAGTTACAACATCGACAATGGAAGAATCATCCATCGAGAGTGATTTTGAATGACTTGGCTCAGAAAATAAAGAGCTCTGTAACTGTTTTCTTCATTCAAAGTAAATCGTATAACTCTCATCCAAATGTGTATTATTAGTTATCAGTTACCACTAAAACAATAAGAAGTATTAAAAAAACAATTAAACAAGAAAATAATGGAGTTTGGCCAGTTTGGAGTAAAATTCTCAAATGTTATGTGGAGCTGCATCAAAATTAAGATTTCACATGTAAACATAAAGTATTGATAAGATTTTTTCGTCAAAGTATTTTTGATTGACATTAAAAACATGAAAGAATTTTTTCATTACATTTGTTTCTTTCGCATTAAAACCATTTTGAAAACATTTATCAATTGACATGACTCTGAATCCACCAAAAACCATGTGACACACACAACGCACGAAAAGAAAACACCTTTTAAGTTCGTACACACATTCGTGTTATCTCTTTATTATATATATTACTATATATAAGCGTACACACATTCGTGTTATCTCTTTATTATATATATTACTATATATAAGCGTACACACATTCGTGTTATCTCTTTATTATATATATTACTATATATAAGCGTACACACATTCGTGTTATCTCTTTATTATATATATTACTATATATAAGCGTACACACATTCGTGTTATCTCTTTATTATATATATTACTATATATAAGCGTACACACATTCGTGTTATCTCTTTATTATATATATTACTATATATAAGCGATGTAAGTTTAAACATTTGAATTATTCATCATAATTCCTCTGCAGTGTTTTTATTTTTTAATATTTATCCGTTTAGTTTTAATATTCTAAGAAGACAAGTTTAACTATAGCAATGAAATGAAATATTTTCTAATTTAATTGACCTATGTATGTTATGTGATGATTGCGAGAAATTATTTGATTTTAATGTTCACAGTTTACATTTGATCTTAATGTTCACCGTTTACAGTAATCGTTTACAAAAAAACTGTTAAGAAGTTATATGAAATGTGTTGATTAAAAACTATAAGAAATATTTTACTAAAACATAAATTAAATGCAACAAATAACAAGTCTTGACATAGAACAAGACTTATAACGCATTTTATGGATTATTCAAAATTTGTACTATAATACGAAGTGATACATTTTAATGAAATAATTTTTATTAAATGTTTTGAATCCTGAAATAAATTAGGGCAAATATTTTTTTTTCAGAGTAAATATGTGTGAAGAAAAAATGAAATAAAAAAGAAAATTACAAAAAAAAATTTATCAGTAACTAATCCAAAACGTAACAAACCGAGTTTAGGCAAAATGTTTATAGTAATAAGCTAATACTGAAAACGGCGCACGATGAAATTGCAACCAATTAGTCATTAAAACATTTTTTAAAGTACTCAGAAATCGTAGCATGAATATGAAATAGCGGAAAAGAGAATATAAAAAAGAATTATACCATATGGGAAAAATATATTCCTTTCATTGCCAAACAAGCCATACGTCATGCGGAGAACAGCTGAAACGAAATGAAAATTCTAATGTTGCGGACATTGCATAAATAACGCATTCCAACGGAATAATTTCCGCCGGATGCCCTGTATTAATATACCGAGTTAAGGTCGATTTACACACATCAGTGAAGGTGACCGGTACGTGCCATGACAGTGCCGGACAGTGCCATGACGGTCCCATGATTCCACCGGCCGTGATCTTAACAGTGATTTCTGTACATTCAGTTAGAGCGTGATGTCTGTATTAAATTCAAAAAATAATTCTCGTGATCCAATTATTATTTGTTTTTTTTAAATATAGTAGAGGCGGTATCGATTGGGCAAAGCGTTTCATCTTTTCAAGGTTTACAGACACACTACAGGTGACTCTGACATGTCTTGTGAGTATGCTTTGTTGTTACTTAACGAATCGGAATAATAACAAAAGTTTTTTTTTATATTGATATATTTTTTTAAATACTTACAAAAGTATCGAAACCTTAAGATAATCACTCGGATCAAGACTTGACTCGGAATAAAACAAAAGTAGTTTTTTTAGTAATAATAGTAATAATAAAAGTAGTTTTTTTTTAAATGATATATTTTTTTAAATACTTACAAAAGTATCAAAACCTTAAGATAATCACTCGGATCAAGACTTGACTCGGAATAATAACAAAAGTAGTTTTTTTAGTAATAATAGTAATAATAAAAGTAGTTTTTTTTTTAAATGATATATTTTTTTAAATACTTACAAAAGTATCAAAACCTTAAGATAATCACTCGGATCAAGACTTTACCCCGAATTATAACAAAAGTAGTTTTTTTAGTAAATAATAGTAATAATAAAAGGAGTTTTTTTAGTAATAATAAAAGTTGTTTTTTTTTATAATGATATATTTTTTTAAATACTTACAAAAGTATCAAAACCTTAAGATAATCACTCGGATCAAGACTTGACTCGGAATAATAACAAAAGTAGTTTTTT